>OMKK01091121.1:31323-41921 GCA_900302305.1 Polymixia japonica
CTGATCTGGATGTAGGCGATAGAGAGGACTGGTGGCCACTGGTTTGACTCTGGTAACATGGAAGGTGGGGTGTACACATCGGAGAGGCAGAGAGAGACGGAGACGAACAGCACTGGGGTTGACCACCTTGGCGACAGGGAATGGACCCATGAAGCGAGGAGCCAACTTTTGGGAGTTGACTTGGACGGGCAAGTCCCAGGTGGAGAGCCACACACACTGACCCAGGCGGTAATGGGGGATCAGCCTGACGTTTGGCGTGAGAGGAGGCCAACCCTGCTGAACGTGCAGCAGAAGAAGGCGTGAGCTGACGGGACCCCAATATCCTCCTCCTGAGCAGGAGACAAAAGTGGTTGGTAGCCCTTGGATGGAGCTTATTGTCAGAGGGAGAGCACTTGGACAGGATGCCATCAAAACCAACATTGGAAGTGTCGACCTCTACCACAAACTGCAGAGGGATCAGGATGGGAGCAGAGGTGAACCAACGTTTGAGGACGTTGAAAACAGTGTCAGCAGCTGAAGACCAGCGGAATGGAGCCTTGGAAGAGGTGAGTGCTGTGAGAGGAGCAGCTACTTGACAGTAGTTCCTGATGAAGTGGCAGTAAAAATTGGCGAACCCCAGAAAACGTTGAAGCTCTCTGCGGGAGGTGGGTTGTGGCCAGTTGAGTACCGCCCCCACCTTGGACTCGTCTTTCTGGATCTTAGCAGGCGCAACAACGAATCCCAGGAAGGATATGGTGGTACAGTGGAACTCACTTCTCTGCTTTCATGTACAGTTGGTTCTCCAGGAGATGCTGGAGGACATGGCAGACATGCTCTTCAGTCTGGGAGAAAATCAGAATGTCATCTAAGTAGACAAACAAAATGATTAACAAATGGCGGTTTTCCATTGCACTGTACTGGCTCGATTCGACTAGACTCGATAGACTCACCTCGACTCGACTCGCTCTTGTTTCCTTTTCCACTGCAAAAATAGTCCCCCCCGATTGTAGCTGGTCGCCATAGCGACGCTGCGCGAAACTGCCATGACGTCATCTCGATGCGACACACAGAGGAACAATGGAGGATATCGAAGGGATTGTGTTCTTGATTCTCGGTATGTGGCTGTTTGCCAATTGCCAGTTAGTTCTAATAGTTAGTTCTAATAGTTCCAATAGTCAAATCGTTCCAAATGAGTAGATATTCGTAGCAGTGAATGCTCGCAGCTGCTACAATAGCTTCGCAATTTAAACATGGCGGGTGCAGGATGTCGCGCTAGTGACGATTCTCTCTGACCAATCAGCAGTCTGCAGTGATTTTACGTCACATGTTGTATCGCCTCAGCCCACTCAGAACCTCGACGGAAGTGGTACGAAAAATAGTACCAGGTACTATGACCAGTGGAAAACCGAAAAAGGCCAGTCGAGTCGAGCCCAGTCGAGTCGAGTCGAGCCAGTACAGTGCAATGGAAAACCGACAAAAGTCTCTTAACACATCATTCACTAGGGCCTGGAAGACTGCTGGGGCATTGGTGAGACCAAAAGGCATTACCAAGTACTCGTAGTGTCCCCTGGGGATGTTGAATGCAGTCTTCCACTCTTCACCCTCCCTAATGCAGAGAATGTGGTAGGCGTTGCAAACCGCTTTGTGAAGATCTGGGCTCCTCTGAGTGACTCAAAGGCTGTGGACAACAGGGGCAGGGGGTAACAGTTTTTGATGGTGATATCATTCAGTCCTTGGTAGTCAATGCAGGGGCGGAGTGACTTATCCTTCTTGCCCACAAAAAAGAAGCCAGCACCAGCAGGAGAGGAAGATGGGTGATGATGATTATGCCAGCAGCCAAAGCCTCAGAGATGTACTTATCCATGGCTGCAGTTTCAAGACCGGACAGGGAGTAAACACGGCCCCTGAGTGGGACAGTACCAGGCAGAAGATCGACACCACAGTTGTAAGGGTGGTGAGGAGGTAACCTGGTGGCCTTGGACTTGCTAAAAACAGGCTTGAGGTCAAGGTACTCTGGGAACCCCAGACAGATCAGGAAAATCATGATCTGGAGACAAGGCATACGGAGCAGAACCCAAACGATGACCATGACAATAGGAGCTCCAGCCAACAATAGAGTTCTTCTTCCAGTCAATTTGAGGGTTATGTAGGACAAGCCAGGGTTTACCTAGCACAATAGGCACTAGGGGAGAGCAAATGAGGCGAGAGATCCTCTCATGGTGGTTTCCAGAAATTAACAAGAAGACAAGAGGTGTAGTGGTGTGATATGAGTTGTGCTTGCCCATTAAGACCCTTTGCCTCAATAGGAACCAACAAAGGCATCACAGTAAGACCTTGTCTTGATGATAACTAGCTGAGCAATTGGCAGTTATCATCAGCCCCAAAGTCAACCAAACAGGAGCGGATCTCCTGGGCCACAACCTAATTCAAAAATATATATTTATATAGTTGTGGCTGGTTGGAAATTTACAAGAACAAAACTCTGATGTCCGAGTGCAAGTAGCAAGAGATGATGCTCCCCCTAGACTCCTAGGTTCTACCCCTCCCCCAACAGGAGTTGTTTGCAACTTTGCGTGCATTCAGAGCGACTTCAGCACCAATGTGCACTGTGATAGAGTCATGTCTTTCCCCAAGAAAGGGAAATTTGGGGTACCACAAAAGAAAAGAAAGAAAGGAAAGAGAAACAAAGCAAACAGAGTGAATCTGTGTGAATCTTATGGTAGTGAGCTGATATTTACCACCACTATCACAGGTTATAGTTAGCAAAACACTGAATTCCATTTGATATCTCAAGGTCAAGATGGAGAGGAAAACCTCACCATTCATTCTTGTCATTCTGTCAAACAACAGAAAGCCCCAGCCCTGTCCTCAGTCAGGAGGTTGATAGTGCAAGAGGTCTTATCTTTGGTGAGATTTATAGTGATAGGCTATTTTTTATAGGTTATATGTACTTAGGCTAGAGGTGATGATGGATCTTTCAAGGAGGCTTAGCAGTTTGGAAAATAGGTTACTACTGCACTTTTATTGGCAATGGAGCAGACACTGCTATGTCTCATCTGTACTCATGCTGCTTCCTATGCATTGTGTTTGAAAATACAGCTATTACCATGTTGGCAGGTTCCGTTCATCTGTGGCTTTATTACCCATGTTCTCTAAATTAATTTGCATTGTGGATATAGTCTTTTTATGTGAATTTATGCCCCTTAAATGTTTTGGGTGAAGCAGAGAAGATTTAGCTCTTTTTCAAGAAAAGTGGCAGCAGTGTAGAAGTCAGTGAATAAGTGAGCGTCATTTTCAATAACCATAGCAGCACAAATTATTTACATGAAAATCTCAAAATAAATATACAGTATTTACCCTAATATAAAGTGGGAGAGTACCGAGCTACAAAAACTGATTTAGTGAAGATTTAAAATAAGTCCCCCAAAGTCTTTGAACGCATGTCAAATTACTTGTTATTGTGTTTGTCTTTGACATGCGGTGGCGACCCCAAATGGGCCCCAAACAATTCTCCATGCCACCCCATGAATAATTGTTTAGATCTGCCCCTGCCACCAAAACATGAAGGGTGTGTTGATGCTTACCCTCAGTGAGGACTGCATGAAGGATAGATCTGCCGTTGGAGGAGGCCGGAGAATTGGTGCCTGAGGTGTAAAGAACTACCTACTCAAGTAGAAGTACTGTTACTTGACTGAAACTGTACTCAAGTAAAAGTACTTGTGTAAAAAAATGAGTCAAGTAAAAGTAACTCACTTACTTACAAAATACTCAAAGTAAAATTTACTTAGTTACACCCCCCCCAGTGATTTTATAATAAACAAATGTTGCCATGGTTACCATACACATGCATCCACATGCAATGAACTGAACTGAAAAGAAGGACAGGAAATGATTGTACAGTTGGAACTTAATGTATTGTCTGGCAAAGGCTTCTGTATAAAATTGAAAGATTTGTCAAAAATGTACAATTGCATTTGAAAATAAATTAAAACACATTGATAAATAAATAATGTATAGGTATTAGACAATAAATCAACCATTCACTCCCACACTCACTTTCTCTGACTGCCTCTATGCAACATTACTTTTCTGACTCCTCCACCAGCTAGAACTGTGTGTTACATAGAAATGTAACTCCCTACAATAACTAAATAGTACGTTTAGGTAAAGTCTTGTCTGTAGCCCTCAATAGCCAATGCTCATCAACAGACTCACTGAAAGGTCAGAAACAGTTACATCTTTTATCTATCCCTCTATGCTGTTCTGGAACCATGTGGTCTCAATCACAAGGAGAGACTCCCACAGACTGCCCCTCCACAAAACAGGAAGTGAACTCCCGTACCTTACTGACATCATGATCACCCAGATCACAATAAAATAAATGGTAAAAATAAATAGGTGATTCTATCTGAATATACTAACATTTAAAAATGAAATGTATAGATAGTTTTAAAACAATACTAAATAAAGTGCATAAACAATTAGTCAAGCATTCATCCATCCATTTCCCTCACTACCTCTGCAACATCTTTACTTCTCTCTAAACTTGTGGTTGTTTAAACAAGCTGATTTTACAAGTGAATAGAGTCTATCCTGGCTCTCTTTGCAGTGAAAAGAAATCCAACACAGCTAAAAAGCGAATGAATGGAAATTAATGAAGCAAGTGTGTCTTGTCTGATACACAGGCAAAGTACCCATCCAGCTCCCCTGTACCTTGTGACCTTTTGGATGTCACTGATGTAAATAAATGATCTTCATCAGATGAAAGCTCCCTCTGTTGCTCTCTCTCATCCTCTGTCATTGTTTCAAGTTGATGCTTCAGGTAGGCCAAACTTGTAGTGGACAATACACAACACATAAAATACTTAAAACTCTATGTGAAAACTTGCTTCATCATCAAACCAAGCCAAGACTGTCCCTACTTTTTATTCTCAGATACTGAGACTGTAGTTTGCCAAATAGGTTGTGTCAGACCTAATAAGTTGTCTAATGATGAGATGGGTCCATGGGAAGATCTGATCTGCAACCCCCCCAGCCTCATCTCCTCAAAATTCATTGGTTGGTCAGACATTCCTCCCTTCTGACCTTCTCCAATTTGAGGAGACGAGGAGAGAAGACCAGAGGAGTCAAAAGCAATTCAGATCTTGCTCATGTGTTGCTGTACCAATTGTATAAACTCACATGCGAGTGGAAAATAAAACGTGCATGGGGTTAACACTAGTTACTGTACAAATTTAAAAGAAAAAAAATATAGTGACCAGGCATCATAAAAGGGACACTTTTGAGATTAAAAAATAATTTGACAAATATTGGGGGGAGGAACTGTTACCTGCTTCTATGACATCTGGTTTGTCAGTCCAAGAGGTCTTGAACTTTGGCAGAAGGATTGCAGCAGAAATTAGTTGTGGATCTTCCATTATTCCTCCAAAGCACCTTTGGAGACCCTCCTGGATGAGTGGTAGGCACATCTGAGATGAGGCTTTCAGCCTCCAGTTTTGCTTGTAGTTGAAAGATCACCGACAGCAGCCACCCCATGTGTGTTCAAAGCCTGTAGGTTCAAAGCCTTCACCACAGGCTTCATCACAGTTTAATCAGGAATGCTATTTCTGCAGGGCTCAGCCTATAAGCTAGAATAATGATCATATAGAATAATGATAATAAATACCAGCAACTATTACTGTTAACAGTATAACATCTATGAATATAGGTAATACGTCACCCCCCTTCTCTTGTATAATGCGTGTGATCTTCTCCACGGCCAGTTAAATTTAGTTCCAATGTGTTCGATTCGGGCGAATCAGCTGCAAGTTGCACTCACTCTCTACAACTTCAGCAGCCACGGATGACCGCCCAACTTTATTCCACATGGCTTGTCATTTGATATGGGAAATCCTTTTATAGCCGTCACTCTTCCCTTTTGCAAGGGCAGAATCTGTTGTTGCAACGAGGTTCAGCACATCGTTGATCCTGAGAGTTGAAATTCTAGTCATCTTCCAGGATGGAGAATGCGTCTTGGTCAACTTGCCTCTGCAGGCCCGTCTGTGCCTGCTTCTTCTAACTTTGCCACGCTCTGTTCACCAAAAACTTTGAACGCTTGTCAATTGTGGTTCTCACCACTTTCCCCCTGATCCTGTACGCAGAATGGATGTCATCCAGGGTGCCTGCCAGGACGTCAAAGGTGTGAGATCCCCTCATTTGCTTGCAAGCAAGTGCAGCCGATTGTCTTTCCAATGTTTCTTCATCAATCCAGTGAGAGGTGACTCCAATGTAGCTTTTTTGATAAGCTGTCCAGCAATCAATTGTGGCGGGTACGTAACTCACTCGCCCGAGGTTGGCTATCACATTCTTCTGCATGTGAGACTGCGTTGAGGCTGGAGAAGCTAAAAAGCTTGCTCAACCAATGAGAATGGCTGTTGAGTCTCATGAGATTTATGATGCCTGCCTCCTGCCCCTATGTCACTTATCCTTGCCTGCTTGATTGATAATGGGGGTTTTGATGGTTCCTTCTGCTTTTTTTGGGCTGAGGTGAGGTCCTCATAGACCCCTGTTATTTGATGTACGTTTCCTCTGTGAACAGAACAATGTAAAGGTTTATGTAGTTAAAGTGTAATAGTCCTTGAAAATCAACCGGCACCACTGTTTTGGTGCGATGCATGACATGTTGATCTGGTTGGCCTGTTTTTGGTGCGATGCATTTGATTGGTGTCTAGTCCAAGTCAGTTTTTTTCTAGCGCGCATTATTCCTGTCATGGTTCAGCCCATTGAGACTTTAAGTTGTAGTTTTGGTTCCATTTTGTGCCCTGCGTGGCTTTATGTTGTTTTTTGGTTGTTCTGCGTTTCCCCAGGTCTGTTCTGCCTCCTGTTCCTCCCTCTCGTGCCTCCTGTTGTCTTGTCCTGATTGTACCTTGTTTTGTTATAGTCTAGTGTGTTTTCTAGTTGTGTGAGTCTATGTTCCCCGGTTCTATTACTTTTAGTTCTATGTCCTGTTTTCCCTGTCCAGTCTGAGTCCTCCCAGGTATTTGTCATTTGTAATCACCCTCTGTATATCCGTCTTGTCTCCCCAGTAGTCAGTGTTGGTGCATTGTTTTCAGGTATGTGGGTTATTGTCCGTTTTGTGCTTCTGTGTGTTGTAGTTTTAGTTTGGTTTTGATTATTATCCTTTGTGGGGTTTTGAGTATTTAGTAATCCTTGTTTCTCTGTGTTTTGTTTTCAGCTATTCAGAGTTTTCAGTGTTTCAGTGTTCCACGTTTCAGTGTATATGGGTTTTGGAGTTCCTGGTTTGTTTGTTGCAGTATTCGCGTTAAACTCCCTTTCGGGCTTTGTCAACTGTATCTGCCTCTGTCTGCATTTGGGTTCTCCCTGGTTCAAACTGTAACAATTCCATTTGAAAGCAAAAGTAAATAATTTACTTGGTAACGGATGGATATACAAATGTTGCAAACTACTGTACTAAATTCAAACCATACTTAAGTAAAAGTAAAACTACTGACTTTGAAAATTCCTCAAAAAAGTACAAGTACACAAAAAAAGCTATTCAATTACAGTAATGAGTACTTGTAATTTGTTACTTCCACCTCTGCCCCGTCAATACCCTCTTCGTTACTGGCGGGCGTTGCCTTTTAGTGGACAGGTTGCAACAATACAGGCAGGTGGCCACAATAGACAGGCATTGCTGGAGATCCTCCTTCTCCTCTCCTCAACAGAGAGCTTGGTACGACCCACCTGCATGGGCTCCACATCCACAGTGGAGGAAGATGGCAAACCAGGACTGTCTGGAGGAGATGCCGGAACAGCTTGTAGTCGAGCAGGTGGGCACCAGAGATCAGCCATCAATCCGGCAGGCTAGGTCAATTAGCTCATCCAAGGTGGCGGGCAATTCTCGAGAAACAAGTTTGTCTTCAACCACATCAGACAAACCATAATTAAAAGCATCAAACAAGGCATCGTCATTCCAGACACAGGTGGCAGCATGTGCGAAAGTCTACGGCATAATCGGAGACAGAATGAGTACCTTGTCGGATCTGTAGCAGTTCTCTGGCAGCTTCTCGGCCCGTAGAGGAGACCTTCCCCATCTCCTGCGTAAAGGCAGACAGACTGAACACAGTTGAGTTGGCATCCCATATCGCCGTGCCCCACTTGCGAGCCCTCCCAGAGAGGAGCGTGATAATGTATGCTACTCTGGATCGATCTGTGGCAAAAGTGGTGGATTGCAGCTCAAAACTCAATGAGCACTGGGACTGGGAGAGAAAGGAGTGGCAAGTACCTGGTTCTCCAGAGTAGCGTCCTGGAGATGACAACCAGGGTTCTGGTGTAGAAGATGCATGGATGACAAGCAGACCAGGAGACTCTCTAGTTGTCCTGAGGTGGGCTGAGCAGTGAATTAAAGCTGATGAAGGTGGTTAGTGATAGCTTTCAGGCTACCAGAGAGTAGTTGGAGGTTCTGGTTTACCAGCTGGAGGTCCTGGTGGTTTCTCCCAATAAGAGAACCTTGCTTCTCCATAACGAAATGGATCTGATTGAGCTCTGCTGCCATTCTGGCCAGATTGGTAATGTCAAGGATTCAGGCAGGACTCAAATGCAGACAGGCAGGTAGTTGGGTAAAAACAGTTTTACTTAATACGGCAGGCAGATTCACAACAGTAGCAGGCAAAGGTCAAAAACAGTAAACGGCAACAATAATCTGTCCAAACAGGCAGAGGTACAACAACGGTGAGCAAAAGGCAAAAGCAGGCAGGCAGGCAAAGTGGAGTAATACTTATAACTTGTAACAGAACTAAATGAAGGCTTAGAACGATCTGACAGAGAGCGATGGGCGAGCTGGCATATATTGGAAAGGCTAATTGGGCAGATGAGGTGCAGCTGGTGTAGCAGGTAGCAGGCAGGGGTGAAGCAGAGACAGGAAGCGGGAGGGCAGAAACCAGGACCGGAGTGGTGTGGATCAGGAAGACAAGCTGGCTGAGATTGCGACAGTATCAGCATATATCCAGGTTTATGAATGATTATTCTGTGTTGTAGATCATTCTGATTAAAGTATAATTCTGGCCATTTTTCGACCTGGACCTAATTTTCCTGTCTTTTCCGATCATACCGATTGTCTCTGGCCAAAATGTAATCAGTTGCTTCATTCTGGCGTACTTACCGTTTGAGCTGGCTGGGACCACTAGTCTCCAATACACAACACCAAAAACCAATCCCAAAATCACCCAAAACACCTTTTTAAAATGGTTACACTCGTCCCCCCATGTCCTTAAAATCTGGCAAATATTCAGCCATAACAGTGCTTAGAATTCTGTGTAATGAATACTTTCAGCCAGCGAATAGAACAAGGAAAACATTACCAAAACATTCTTATTACATGTATTTACAGGCATGTGTCGTTACAGGATGAGCATAGCCATTTTAAAAAGGACATATTTTGGGATTGTTTTTTTGTTTTGTTTTTTACGGATTGTCCCAAAAGACTGTATTGAAGACTAGTGATCCCAGCCTACTCAGACCATAAGTACGCTATAATGAAGTAATTGATGAAATTCTGATCAGAGTCGATCAGTATGATCGGAAAAGATGGACAGAATTATCCTTTGAGTGTTTGTGTTTTTCAGCTGTTGGCATGTTGGCCCAGTCCTCTCAAGACGTTGACCATGACCTCATCCCTCCTCTGGAACACTGTATTCGAACTAAGTGAGTGTTCTCTTACACACCCTTACACACACCCACGCACACACTCTGTCTCCATTGTGACACGTTTGTTTTCTTGCGTTTCTTTGTTGTAATGCACTTTGACTTGACCTTAAGTTTTAAGTCTGTTTTTGGGTCATTGCTGTTGATCAGTGATTTACAGACCATTTTAAAATGTGTCATTGTTTTTGATATTTTTCGTCACCAGGTGGAGAGATGCAGTTGTCAGTTGGAACAACACAGAGCCTATTCTGTGATTGGCCACACAGTTTAATGTTACAATGACGATGGAGAGGACCAGTCCTAGAAATTGTTACAAAACGACCACTTTGTTGTATTACCAAATTAGGATGATTTTTTTTTTACATATCCACATGTAATTGAAGATTTTTTTCTCACAAAATGAGATATTCACTATTTAGCAAAATGGACATCTACTCTTGCAAAAAAAACATTCAATATGGAATATCATATTAGCTATCATACTAACCTTACTTACAAATACAAAATAATGACATGAATTAATGTAATCATCATTTTTTGAAACATTTAGCAATGAGCAAAAAGTAGTTTTTTCATAGTGTGTGTGTACATTTTTGGAATTGTAATGCAGCTGGAATGAACCAGTAGTATAGTAGATATAATATTGATCACAGTGGCCTTCTGCTAACCCACAGCCTTATATGTACTGTACGTAATATTCTACTGAAATATTGCAAATATAATAATTGTTGGATATTTTAATCAAAGAAAAAGTGTTTGGCAAAATGAAAAATTGTCTAGTTTAATTATGCTGTCTGAAGTATTATACACTGTATATTATTGAGTCTGTTTTTACATCATTATGTTTTGATAAACCTATCCTATTTTTTTGGTGTGCCTTACATCTTGGCTTGCAGATGGCCTAAAGTCCCATAAGTTTACCTTTTATTACATGGGCA
>OMKK01091141.1:0-13321 GCA_900302305.1 Polymixia japonica
TGTATGTCCAGTTACTGATGATCAATGATGAACCGGCCACTGCAGTGTTAGGACTAAATCCTAGTCTCCACTTGCTAGTCGTTTCTGCTACAGGGTTATCGCTTTGATGGGTTCCTCTTATTCCACCTCATAGGGGACAGAAGGATGCAAGGCTTCACTGGCTGTGACCGGGGTGCACCCTGCCTTGCTACGTTTCAGCAGCTGTTTAAAGAGGCTGAACAGGATCTTGGCGAAAATGTCAGTATTTTTTAAACTTGCTTTGGTCCTGGATGATAATAGTTATTACATATATAATCTATGAACTGAATCGCAGTTTACCTCATTCTGCAACAGAACCTACAGTTTACCAGCGCTAGATTTAGGTATTTTCCCCGAGCTGTCAGCAGGAAATTCAGTCCATAACTTCATTGACAGCTTTTACCTGAATGTGCATTAATGCACTGGGGTTGCAGGGCGGGCCCAGGTTAGTCCGTTGACTCCCACACACACACACAGACACACACACACACACACACACACACACACACACACACACACACACACACACACACACACACACCGACACTAACTGACTGCATTACTGTATAGGCTGAAATTATACAAAAATCGTGTCGAGCATCTTTAATGGTTACGGTAGGTCATCTGTAATTTGGCTCCTATCCAAGCAGGGCCTCACTTATTGCCTATTAAAAAGGCATATAGTATCCCAAGCTTACCTAAGCTTAGAACAGCTCACCCATCGGACATCAGAGCACACATCACACAGCATCAACCGCTTCATTTGGGGAAACACGTGTGGGAAATATTTGTCAGCCACTGTTGATTTGTCAGATTTTATCTCGGGTTACAATATCAACTATTTACTCTAGTTTTAAAGAAGTAAAAGTGAACATTCCCTAGGATCTACTGTTAAAAGAAAGTAGTTTGTGACATTAAGAAAAACAACAATGAAATCAATAAAATACTTATCGGAAGTATTTGACTCACAATTTTTTTTAGCTAATTTGAGACTCCAGTAACACCTTTAACATCTAGTACATTTTACCCATCAGTCTGAGATGGGATTAAAACTAGTTGTTAAAAGTTGAGTTGAACCACAGCATATGTTTAACTAGAAAGGAATACGCTCAAATATGTTCAAAGAGTCATGGATAACTGGCAAATTGAAGTAGCTAATCACGACAATGACATATTTGAGGAATTCAATACGGAAAATGCCTAAATAATAAGTTGCAGACTTTGTATGAGAAAACGTCTTCTCTAGGACCAGATGTGAAAAGGTTATAAAAAAACAAAAAACAACACAGCAGAGTTTTCAAATCATTTAATTTAATTCGTGAGGCTACTATTATCTTTGCTGCTGGACAAATATCTTCTGCTATCTTTAAATCAGTCACCTGCTGTCTCTTCCCCATGTTGAGTTGCTACGTCTGGCCCTTTGTGATTTGCTACCTAAATAAAACTATAAGCACATAATAGTACTATGAGTACTATTATGTATTATGGTATCAGGTTTTAGGGAATGTACTATGACTGCACCAGTAAGCAAGGCAGAGGATACGGTAATAGTCATTTGTTGTCAAGTACATATTGAGGTAGAAGGTAGAGTTTATGGGAGCCATTATGATTCTAACAGCTGGGCAGGTGTGTGACTGTCTATCAGAAAGAAAGACAGGGTATTGCTTGTGAGGCTCTGGCAATGGAAATCAATACTTTTACACCAGCCAACGGTGCTGCTAGGCTTTCCATTACAGGAATTAATCTCTGCTAGGACACAAGAAAAGGTAAACACCCTTAAATGTGCAGAGTTATCTTGTTGAAGACTTTAAGAAAAGAAAGATCGCAGCAGACCCACAGTTGTATATACAGCATTATTTGAAGAGTTTTAAACCTAAATTATTCAAAAAAAGATAACCTACTCTTACAAAATGTTTGTTGCCATGAAAGTAACACTAATGGAAAAAGATCTAGGTTATTAGCTGTTTTGAGAACTTTACCTATGAATGTAGGTGTTTTGAGGATAGAATCATGTATAAATTTTTAAATATTGTGTGATTAATCATCAGTATAATTTCTAATAATGGTATAACCTTTTGGAACAAAACTACAAAAGAAATTGAAACATCTCTGAGAATGTTTTCCACATTTCCCTTTTAATCACATAGAAAAGAAATATCTTCAATACAAAATATGATTTTTTTCCCCCCTTAGGATAGCATGGAGTGATAGTTTGGCAGCAGTAATCTTCAAAAAGACACACAAAAAAATACGGGGGAACAAACAAAAAAAGAACAGAAAATGTACTCCTAACAGATTTATCCTGTTCTGTTTACTAAAAAAAATCCGCATAATCCTCTTTAAAAGCCGTAGTTGAAGCCTTTAGTTGAATTTTAGTTCAACTAAGCACACATCAAAATCTCATGCCAATGTGGCAGACGGCCTCCTGTAAATATCAGTGAAGAGTATTTGATGTTGTTAATGACGATACTGACGAGCACCATTTCGCAGAGAAATCTCAACAAAGAGACAGATGCAAACAGTTTACTCCGTTGTGCTCACCGTTACTGTGAACCGGCCAGGGGCAGGGCGTGAGCACAGAGAGGTGGTGTTGTCTTTACCAAAATACAGACACGGTTAAACACATCGTTTTAGGGGAGTGGAGAAACAGGGACATTTGTGGTAATGGTTTGCAGCTGGAAAAACCGCTCATTTGAGATGGCAGAATCAACACAATCAGGCACGCGCAGGCGAGCATAGACACGTACATTTGCGCGCACGCTCACTCCCACGCGCACACACACTCTCACACACGCGCGCGCGCGCGCGCACGCAGGCACACGCTCACACACTCGCGCACCAACTGCTGCCCCAATCCGCAGGAGTAAAATCCTACAGATGGTCACTACAGATGTACCCAAAATTACCTTGAATGCTCCCAGCCTCTAAAATGAACCAATTCTTCAAACACATAGCATTTTTTAATTCAGGCCTAGTAATTGTAATTATTACTTGAGCACCTTCACAGTTCTGATGCCATGTAAAACAACCATTTCAGACGTTCCCCAGTTTGCATTGTAAAAAAAATAATTAGATAAAATTAATTTAGTCAAGAGCACCATTTTAGTAATTTGAGCAACGTCATGGTGATTACTAACAGTAATATAATAGAAAAGCTAACACACGTCATGCAGGTATAAGGCTGCTTAGATACTTCTATAACAAAATGAACTGAAAATACTTTTTTTAAAATCACTGGTTCCCTGGCTCTCTGGTAATAATAAAACTAAACCAATCTCTACAATGATGGGTGGTGTGAAGAAGCTATCATTTTGTTGACACATCAAAAATCATCCTGAAAGAGGCCTAGACACATTAATTAATACATTCATACATTCTTTCTACCTTTCTCTCCAACAATAACTGAGTTCTAAGAACTAAGTATGCAAGCTCAACAAGGACAAATAGCAAGTCAATAGAATACAGTTTTCATTGACAGACAGAAGAAAGACTAGCTGAGAGGTGTATCCAGAATGGGCAGGTAGTAAGAGCAGTCTTTTTATAATAATTAAACATGTGAAGGAACGAATTCCTGATAAATGCCAGGTTGTTTTATTAGGAAGAAAATGGCTGAAACCAAAACACATTCCTTTTCATATATATATATATATATAGTTTACTCTGACCTGAGCCACTGGTCTGGTTTTCCGATCAACCAACATACTCACAGTTAGGGGTTAGGGATCCATTGAGGGCTAGTCCAGTCCAACAGCCTATAATTCAGGTAGACAGTATCCACTAGGTATTTCTCTGCAACAGTAAAACAAGCACACTCCAGCTAAAAATCTTTACTAGGTCCAGAGGGCGTCTCTCTCTCTAGGATGTGTCTGGCTCTGGGCATTTGTTTTCAGACATCAATGCTAGGGGGTGCATGGTCAGTCACAAGAGTCAAATGGCAACCCGAGAGGTAGTATATGAGGAGTTCCAGTGCCCACTTGACAACTAATTCTTCCTCCTCTACAGTAATGTAGCCTTGCTCCATTGGAATAGAATTCTTACTGATATTACATACTGAAAACCCCCAACCTTGTATCTCTTGAAACTTACTCATATTCCAACCTCTCAAGCATGCCTTTGAACAATTATCTCCTAAGAGAGGTCTTGGGCCGTCAGGACCGACTGGACACAGTGCGTTTTTGAGACCTTTCCATGCTTTCTCTGCCTCTTTCAACCAATTCCCCAATACGTGCCGTCAGTTAGGTTCATGAAGGGGAGCAGGTACTTACAATGTGTAGGGATGACCAACCAACAGTATCAGGAGCTAAACTGCAAGAGGTTCTTTAGCTGGTCACCAAGGCGGGGAGTGGCCACACCTGGAGGACATGAATCTTGCTGTCTTGTCGTCATGCAAGACCTAGTTTTCAGCCTCATGCAAATTGAGCTTGAGCACTTCTTTGGTGTAGCTTGTGCTAGAGAGCTATCTTCACAGTTGTATGTGAATGTGAAGAGCTTTGTGCAGTCAGCATGGTAACATTGTGTGCTGGTACAACTGTCAGTGTAGCGAACATTGTCATCTCTCATCAAGGGGCACCTACAGAATTCAACTCTTTAATAATGTCCTTTTATAATGTGTTTCTTTTGCACTTTGTCTTAATGCTTTTAATGTTTCATGTAAAACACTTTGAAATGCCTTGTTGTTGAAATGTGCTATGCAAATAAGCTTGGCTTGCCTTGCTTTACAGAAATTCCCTTGTTAGGTGCGGTGTTAATTTATTGGGATGACTCCAGATGGTAGCTGTTCAGATAGTCCGCCTGTCATCCCTCAACTATCGTAAACTCATGAGGCTTGTTTTTCTCCAAGGTGGACTTCTGAGTTAATGCCAACTTCTTGCCGTTTGTCTTTTCTGGAACTTTATAACTTCGACCGTGATCTGGTGGCTTTCAACAAGGTCATCAACACTGGTAAGGTTTTGCTATTCATTTATTAAATAAATGGATTAGCTAGCATTGCATTGGGAACAGTTAGCAGCAGAATGCCCTCAGCCTTGCAGATCTACATTGCCTGGAGCCACGTTTCAACCTATCCAAAGCTAATTATTTCCTAAGATGACAGAAATTGCGAACCTTGGTGGACATCATCGGTGCTTTGCTTGACTTGCTCAGTAGGTTACCTTGAGCCCTCTCCGTGTTACCCTGTAAAAAAGAGATTCTGGCCCAGGTACACTTGCTTGAGCAGAAAAATCCATAAACAGAAGACGTCTGCTAGAGCCCATGACTAGAACAGAACACACGACTACAACCGTGTTCAGTTCAGAAGTAGCACATCCCCTCCCTTCATGGCTGCACTCAAGCGAGTACTGCGTCTCACGTATTAGTGACGTTTGACACAAGTGAGCCCTCGTGGAGCAAGAGGTAGTGTAAAGGGATGTTTTATGTAACCTCGCTCGGAGGGAGTTAAATCGAAGGACTGAGTGAGTGAAAATCCACCCTCCGCCAGCTGAATTCCGAACCAACATGTTTACATCCGGGTTTTATTTAGAAAATGTCCCCCTTTAAGTGAGGGGAGGGAGCACATCAAAGGGAACGTCTTTGTCTGATCCGAATGCAGTGCAATTATCTTTTGTGCTCTAACTAATAATCTCAACTAGCAGCAGATGCGTGGTCTCGGGTTGGAAGTAACTGGGGCACATTCAGTTCAGACAAAAATGTTCCCTCTCCCATGCTCCCTCCCCTCACTTAGAGGCGGGGGAATCCACTAACTACCCCGAAGGAAACGTAGAGGCTAACCAAGGACCGTTCGGCCCTGAATTAAAACAGCGGAGGGCGGATTTTCATTCCCTTCTGTGACTCAGTTTTACTACACGGGGCGGCGTGGCTCAGGAGGTAGAGCGGGTCGTCTAGTAGTCGGAAGGTTGCTGGTTCGATCCCCGGCTCCTCCAGAGAGCGCGTCGAAGTGTCCTTGAGCAAGACACTGAACCCCTAAACCCCTAACAGCTCCTGATGAGCAGGTCGGCACCTTGCATGGCAGCCTCCGCCATCAGTGTGTGAACGGATGAATGTGAGGCAAGTATTGTAAAGCGCTTTGAGTGGTCGGTAAGACTGGAAAAGCGCTATATAAATGCAGTCCATTTACACTAGGCTACAAAACAACATCCCCTTAACACTCCTCCTCACTTGCAGTGACGTCACAAATTCATCAGACGCAGTGCTCACTCCAGCAGGCACGAAGGGGAGGGTCACGCTAGTTTCGAACTGAACAGGGCCCTGTAGTTCTCCCAGCCGACACTTGTTGGAGCCAACCGACAGGACTGCAGCCGTCCCTCAGCGTCCCCGTCAAGCTAAAATAAACAGTGTAGTATGCTGGTCTATTTTCCTGCACGAAAGATAATTCCTTGGGATATGATTTTATCCACCACTAATACCCCCTGTGTGAGTCGATTTTGATTTTCTTACCAGGAATACGCCGAATGCTGAATTTGAAGAAGAAAAAAATAATCTTTGTTCTCTTGCATGACGTGAAATGACGGGTTGCGGTAGTAAAAAGATTATAAAATTTTTTATTGATTTCCTCTGAAGATGAATTGATAAAGAAAATTCCACACATATCTCAACATCATTTTTAAGCAAAGTTATGGCACCGTTACTTTCTATAACTTCACCAGAAATAAACAATGGGGTGGCTATGGTTTTATTTCTACAAGTTATGAGGAGGTAAGTGTCTTGAATTGACCAACTATAAAATATCTATTATATCAACATTCCCAATAAAAGGATTAGCCACACCAGCTGAAATGTTATTTGTTTAAGGTAGTGATTTTGGATGCAAAATAAAAATATACACTCCTCTGACACTGTCTGACAGCACGGGCAGACAGAACAGTCAAGGAAGTACGATTGATTTCCCCTTGGAAGCAATACAGTGGTAGAACACTGATGAACAACATGAAAGCAAAAGGGTGACGCTGGGCATGACAAACAAATTTATGCATGGGTGAACTCCATCGTTTCAGACCTATAAATTCTGCACTATCTCTTGCCCTCGTTCTCTGCGTCTCTCTGGGGATGTATCTTTCCCCTTTGTCTCTCTCTCTCTCTCTCATCGTCATTTATCCCTGTTCTTTGTTAAGTGCTAATACGTTTACATTTTTAGTGCTGCTACGTAATACAAGAGGAACGAACGGAGGCCTTTTTTTTCCGAGGCTAAAACGAACAACAGGTTTCTCCCCTCGCCGAGGAGTCACCTTCGCCTCAACCTCCCCCGCGCCTCCACCCCGTTTCCCTCTACCCCACAGTGCAGGTCAACAGTGTCACGGTTTGACAGTCACGTCAGTTCCTCTCACAGTTCCCGCCCTCGTTTGAGAGGTTCTCTTGTAATGGACGGCTTCCCAAAAGAGGTTCCACAGAAGTCTTTTGTCCAGCGTTGATTCTTGAGTCTGAATGCCATCCTTAAATATGTGGAGGAGACCTTTTCTACCAAAATTCAAAAACTAAAGTCATTGTATAAGTACACAGGCACAAAAGGGGGAGGGAGTTTGGTCTCTACCGTCTCGATACAAGTGGCCTGTGAGTCTTTGGGTATGGTCTGATTTTCAAATTTGATACTGTAAACTGGTTGAGTCTCTTGTTCTTTAAAATGTGTACACAAGAATTCACTCTGGTGTATTCAAGAAATAATGAACCTTGGGACAGCCGTTCTTCCCTTCGCTTCTTTTGCTGGATATAGAAAACAATCCATTGTCTTCATCAAAGTTGGGTTTTCCCAACAACAACAAACTTGAGGGTGAAAATAAAAACTGTTTTTAGCAGAGACAAAAATCATCACAAAAGCAAAGGGACAAACAAAATAAAGATAGCAGAGCAGGACTGGATTAATAAACAAACCACTGATAAAAATAGCAAAGCGTTCTTCAAACACAGTCCAATGGGTATCTACGTAAATTATCTACAGGGCTGTGGTGCACTTCATTCAATGCGACATTACAATATTGAACTTACATGAGTCATCGCCAGAGGTGTAATCAAGGCTGACCATCCTTGATGAGACCCTCACCCTGCGAACTACTGAATAAGATAATAACAAGTCTACTTTAAGACAAGTGGTTAATTGGGCCATTTGAAATAGAACACTTCACAGCTTTACAAAGCCCTTTGCTTGGGTAGCTGGTAGGGCACATCAATATAGTTGAGGCATTTAAAGGAGTGATTTGATAGGACTACATATATGGCCAGTGAGCAAGAAACCGGTGTCTAAGATGTCTGTCTCGTCATTCCTTATCCCGTTTTGAACGTACTGCCGTGCCTTCAGTATGCGAAGGAGGAACTGTACTGTAAGTGCACCTATTCTGCCGATCTCAACTTCCCAGAGTGTATACATTCTTTGCTTACGTGTCACAGAGAAAAGAGCAGAAAAGGAAATGTACACAGATCATTATTAGGGGGGGGTTGAAGAAACAGTCACATGTGTATATTGACACCTGGGGCATTGGCTCCCGCTGCTTCCTACAGCGAAGCTGTTTCCTGCCAGTATCAGAGCCAATTAATCAAATAGTTCCAGTGCAGCGAGCAGCAGGTTATTTGGAATGAGAGACCAGAAGAAGAAGGCACAAAGGGTTACTTCAGAAGAGCCCATGCGAAGGAAAATTGTGCATCTATACAGTTTATCTATAACAGTGTGAATGGGATCTGGTATATCATGTGTAACAGTAGTCTATATCTGGGATGCCTCCTTCTCTATAGCCTCGGTTGGTGCCGTATCCTGTATTAGTGACGTGGTTGGCGCCTTTGTACAGGCCCGTGCCATTGGAGGGGAATATAGTATGGATGATGTAATCCTCGCGCAGCGGCTTAGGCTGCAGCGGCGGGCAAGCTGCCATAGGCGTCATCTGGAACCCCGGACCTCGGATCTCTAAGATGGTATTGTCCTTCTTGGTGCCCGACTCGATGTAGTCGTCGTAGTTCTTGCTTTTTCGGGAGCTGCTGCGAGAGTAATGGTCGCGGGTGGACAAACGTCCGGCCCTGTGTCCATACCAGCAGAAAACGGCGAATATAAGGGCCAAAGAGACGATGGCTGAAGCCCCGCCAATGATCCCTGCCAGGGGCAATGTGGTCATTTGCTGTGAGTCTTCTTCCTCCTTTTGACCTCCATCCATCAGGCTGAAGTCTGATGTTTCAGCTTTAGCACACACCAGGGCCTCGTCAGAGTCGATGTCTCCAGACACGGTCCCTTTGCCTCCTGAGCTGGCTGTCAGCGGCACCATACAGATGATGTAGCTGGACCCGGGTTGCAGGGAAGTGAGCAGGTACTCCCGGCGGTCTCCCCTTACCAGCGTCTCGGTTATAGAGCCCATGTCATTACTGGTGCCCAGTCGGAGCCAGCTCAGCCTGAAGGAGGAGGTTGGCTGAGCCACGCTCCAGGTGACGCGGACGCTGTCGTGAGAGAGAGGCTTCACGTTCAGGGCCAGGCTCTTCCCCACGCCGCTGCTGCCCAGGGTGTAGTCCAAGCCAGAGTCAGGAAGCCCCAGGCCAGGTCTCTTAGAGCGGAGGGTGAAGAGAGAGCCCTGCGGAGGAGACAGGGTAGTAGAGCTATCCGATACTCCAGCACCACCTCTGTTCCCCGCTGTCCTTACCACCTCGCATTCCTCCATCTGGCTGGTCAGGTCTTTCAAAGCCATGTCCCGCACCCTCTCAGGCCCGTGGCAGGTGAGACCCCTGACAGTGATGGAGTTACCGCGGGCGTGCAGCCAGTCATACAGCCAACGCAGGTTGCAGCCACAGTGCCAGGGATTACCGCGCACAAGCAGCTGCCCCAGGCTGTCCAGGTCTCTGAATAACCCCCGAGGCAGGGTGGTCAGGTTGTTGCCCGACAGGTCCAGCCTCTGCAGCCTGCGCATGCTGTCCAAGGACCCGCGGGGCATATGCGTCAGGGCGTTGTCTTGCAGAGACAGACGCTGCAGGTGGGCAGTGGGCAGGTTGAGGGGAGGGGTCTGAAGGGAATTTCGCACCAGGGAAAGCTCGGTCAAGTTGCAAAGGCGGGAAAAGGTGTCGTCGGCGATGCGCTGGTTCGCCAGAAGGTTCCCGTCCAGGACAAGACACCTAAGTGAGGAGAGGCCTCGGAATGCGTGGGTAGGGATGGTGGAGATCCGGTTGTCATCCAGACGGAGCTCTTCCAGAGAGGCAGGAAGTCCCGAGGGAATGCTAGACAGGTGGTTACGAGAAAGAAAGAGCAGACGCAGCCGGGGGTTGTCAGCGAAAGCCTGGTCCTCGATGCTGACAGTGGACACAGAGTTGTCGTCCAAGTGGAGTTTCTCCAGCAGGGGCATCCGGGCCAGGGCGCTACGAGGAATGGTGCGGATGTTGTTGTCCTGCAAATGCAGTTCGCGGAGGGACGGGGGCAGGTGCACGGGGAATTCATCCAGTTCATTGTCATAGAGGTAGACCACGCGGACCGTGAGGTGGTGCTCCAAGGAGGTGGGCAGGCCCGGATTGTTGATGTGGTTGTTCTGAAGATAGAGGACAGACGCAGAAGGGGGCAGCGGTGGGATAGAACTCAGGCCGCGGTCATTACAGTAGATAAAGTCCTCATCACACCTGCACACAGAGGGGCATATTATGTCCCTGTCTCCGATGTACCCTTGTATCGTGGCTGCTGCAAAGTGCAGCACGTCAGCCCACAGCGTCAAGCAGAGAATGAGCAGGAAGAGCCGAGCTCGCAGTTCAGCCACTTCTATGGGTGCCATGACGGTGAACATTGACTGCTCTCTCTTTCTTTTTCCACGTCGCTCTTGAATTCTCAAATCCTAGCGATGAGCTGAAATCCTGTAAGCTCCACCCTGCAAAGGAAAACAGAGATGTATTCATGTCAGATAAAAGCACTGGAAATCACATTGTATTTGTCTCTATTGCTGTAAGTTTTGTAAATAGTGTGATGTGGCTATTTGGAAGCAGCCTCTAAAAGCCACTCAAACATGGGGAACTCCTCTGTATTTACTGCCAAAATAACTAAGCTTAAAGATGGCTAACACTGACTGAGGCGGTGTGCAAAACAAAACAATAATGTTGTAATTCCTTGCTTAATCACAACAGGACGGCACTAAAGTAATTTGTGTGTTCTGTGTTGCAGATTGTTTTTTAAGTGCTTCCCTTTGTGATGAGTCTTTGCTCATAAGACTATTTTGTTTGTTATTGACTTAGAAAGAGCTATGGCATAATATTTAGTACAATAGGGAATTTGACCCTCATCAGAAAGATGAGGGTTGTATTGACCTAATCTTACAAATCTTAAAATGCAACAGTCCACCATTGATGACTTGGGCCCACTGCAGTCCATAATAGCCAAGGCCATTAGTCAACCTATTAAGGCCCACACAACACCAAACAGTCAGGGAATTTATTGATTTACCTACAAATCCTCTGTGATTCGTTAGAACCAGGCTCCTTTAATGCAGATCACAGGGATTCCCAGGAGGTAGACGGTACTGTAATTAACCAAATGACTGACGAGTCCGTCAGATTTGTTGAATTTATTTATCAATGCCAAATTTAACATGCCTGTATCTCATTATTTCATACTTTATATCATACTATAAATTTTATATCATACTATAAATTTATGAAAATAAATCAAGCAATGTCATTATCATCTCTCACTATCATTTTTACATCCCATGATAAGCCCAATGAATAATTAATCAATAAGAGGCTATTCTATTAATAAAAGCTATTCAGCAGACAGGGGGGTCAAGTCATTGAAACATGTGTCCAATCCATGAATACTTTGAATCCCTCTTAGGAATCCTTACTTGTCACTTAAAGTTGATATGATCACCTTTTGTAAAGCAGCGTTTATAAATAAATATTGTGGGGTGCAATTTTAAATTTAATGTCAATTTGATATTTCCACACTTTTTATACTATGTCAGTCACACAATGAAGCCTAATAAATATTTTAATCAGGCACTAATTACGTTTGTTACTAATTCAGAATTTATGCCTAGAGGGCAAGATGACATCAGGATAAAATATGAAACAGAAAATGGCTTTTGCTTCAATTTTAAGCTGTTTTTATAAATTGCTTATTCTGTATGAAAATGAATACTTTGGCTGCAGTGACGTAGTATTTATATTTTACATAACCTTTTAGTTTGTATCCTAGACAGTGAGATAAGGAAACACGCTATTTTGAAGTTAGCTATTTAGGAAGTAAGATATTTTGAGAAGTTGCATGATCATTATATCCGCTTTTGGGTAGAGGTGCAACAGGGACAAGTGCATTGATCTTGTGGTTAATTGTACTACAATCCTGTTTTTACTACTGTCTTTATGGACTAATGACACATTTCTGCTAAATGTATCATTTTTGATAGTCAAAAGTATTTTTCCTTATACATAATATGTTATTTTCTGTAACTGACACATTTTACTGATTGCTGTTCTTGTTGATATATTTTCATCTGACCTATTATGTATAGTTTTTCAGTACGCTAATGTAGATACATTGAAATGTAAAAAAGCCTACACTAAATATTATCATCAACATTAATCAAGTTGTCTAGCCTTGTTTGTCAGGTATTGCTAACGCTCGTTCCAGCTCACAGATTTGTGTCACTGACCACACGGCCAGAATCTGTCCAGATTTGTCCAGACGAAAGTTGAAAATGAAACATATTGTATTTGACATGATCTTGATGGCCGCCGCTGGTCTGCAGCTTGATCTGGAGGCGAGAGTTTCTAGCCCTCTCGCACAGTATGATTATCCAAGGTGACCGTGCATTTCTACTTCCCCCAGAATCTGCTGAGTCAGTGCCGACTCCGACTGACTGTAGGAATCAGATTGGACGGCCAGATCAGGAGTTAAGTCACAGCAAATGTGACATGTTGTGTCCCCGGCGTAACAAAATATGTATGGTGACAGAGTTCAAACTACTGTACTCACTTATCCCTTCCAGTATCTATTTCAGCTTCAACCCCCCACTGGCTCAGTGACGTGTCATTAATACACTGTATGGCGAAGTTGCAAATCCAATATAGCCCAAATTAAGTGTCATTATTTATAAACTATCCAGAGTCTAACAATAATTAGGATTTTTTTGGATAATCAAAAAACTGACTTAGAAGGCTTTTAATCAAGTGTGAATTTGCAAGCCAAATGTCTCAGTATGCGTGTACGAGTGAGTACGTGTGTGTATGTATGAGTGTGTCTGTCTGTGTCTGAGTGTGGTCCTTGTGTGTGTGTGTGTGTGTGTGTGTGTGTGTGTGTGTGTGTGTGTGTGTGTGTGTGTGTGTGTGTGTGTGTGTATATGTGTGTGTGTGTGTGTGTGTGTGTGTG
>OMKK01091142.1:1428-12130 GCA_900302305.1 Polymixia japonica
GAGAGAGTGTGTGTGTGTGTGTGTGTGTGTGTGTGTGTGTGTGTGTGTGTGTGTGTGTGTGTGTGTGTGTGTGTGTGTGTGTGTGTACATTTAATGACATTAACAGTGCATAATATCCATCTGAGCCTAAACATTTATGAGTGGGGAAACAATTCTACCCTTGAAAAGTATTCCTGCCCTGAAATGAATGCAAAAGTAACAATTGTTAGACACTTTACCAAGCAGGCCATCATGGTCTTACCAGGTAATTGGCCAAAGCTTTTAATGACCATTGCAAATCATTCATTACTCAAGCAAGTGTAATTCCCATATGCTTTCTTTTCCTCTCTCTTGTGCGTAATGGTGCTCAATCCTCACGGCTGACGTGGGTCAGATCTTCAGGCAGGTGGCTGGGAAATGAAGGCAGATGGGCTGAGTATGCCAGCACTGAATCTGTGAATTTCTCTCTTCAGTTTCAAGCTGCACCGATGGGCCCTTGAATTATTACTGGGCCTCCCATTCATAATTAGCCCGAGCCTGGTGGGGACCAAAGCCCCACTAATGACGCCTTTGTTGCTGCTGATCTATGCACAATCAACAAGAGAGAACGTATAACTGGGAGAAGCAGTCCCACATTGAGCGATAACGTGCCTTTAGGGCAGCCTCTCTAAAACAATCACGCATGGTTTCAGTGCTCCCCTCGTTAAAGATGAGTGTTCACATGGTGCGTGTGTGTGAGGGGGTAGGGCGGTGGACATATATTATGTGTGCATGTGTCAAAGAGCACGGTTTTCATACAGAAGTGTGTATGTGTGTGTTTGTACGTGTGTCCGTATTATGTGTGTAACTCTCTCGATATCTCAGTTCCCACAGGCCACAACAATTTGAATTTACAAAGCTACTAGCTATAGCTGTTGTACGTAAATGACTTCTGCAGCCTATGAAAGATTTAATATGAGATTTAGTTTGAATAACCAGCTAATTGTATGTCTCTACTGTGGAATCGGCCTCTCAACTCTACCTCGCTCCTCCAATAGACATCAATTGCAATGAAGATTAAACTTTTTTTGGCCTACAGACAGTAATTCTAACAAAATATTTCAGTCTGCTAATAAATTAATAAATAAAATGTATATGTAATACTTTTACTTTAAGATAATGCTATTATTAGATAATACAGTAATACTATACTATTTTAAGATTTATTTTTAAGAATTTTGAGACTCATTAGACAAGATGTTTTGAACTTTGATTTCTTTCTGAAATTTTCTTTGTCTATAATATATGAAATAACTGTCCATTGATATTCATCCTGAGACTAGAAACAGATTTATTCTTTTTCCATTTTAGTTTTGTTCCATAATGCATTTGAAAGACCAACAAGGAATAGCCACCCTTATTAAATGCACATAATGATACATACATCTAGATATACAGAAGTAAATGTGTACTCCTGCGGTTTCCTGCAGTTTAAATAATTGAAAAAATAGATTTTTATCCAGAGTGTTGATAAATGCTATAACCACTTTCATCTAAACAAGACAGATAATGTATGTTGTGAGGGAGGCCAAATTGTATACTAATCAGAGAGGAAAGCCGTACTAGCCTTAACATTAAACCAGAACAAAGTTTAGGGCAAAGGGCTGAAGTGAATTGGCCTCACTGTGTTGTGTAAAATGCCTCCACTGCTCCCATGTGAATAACCTGGATCTTTCTGGAACACCACTCAAAACAAAAATGGATTACACATTGATGTCATTTAAGATATTATGAAAGGTTTCTGCAACAAATAATTCAAACATGCATGAAACATGCATTATGCAGAAATTTCTATGGATGTTAGTAAGGGTGAATGAGGTGAAGCATAGCACCTCATAAACATATCACCATCAGTATATATATTATGTATACTGATGGTGATATGTTTATGGTATGCATATACAGTGATGGTCCGGTCTTTTTAAATCTGAGAAGCTTGTAGGACACATGTGAAATAATTATGTAATTTTCTGGAGAGGATGCACTTGAGAGCATCCTCTACGAAAGGACACAAAATTGGCAACTTCTGTCATCTCCTCTGCCATTGGAGGGCAAGGAACATGGCAGCACGAACATCTGTTTCTGGTTCGCAGTCGTAAGGAGGAGGTCGTAAAGGATAGGAGGAGTGATCTTTGGACTTTTTGTATGTACATAGGTTCTCCAGAAACACTGCTCTCCTGGCGCCGCATCCCATCAGCCCTCTGCACCTAGGGCTCCTTATGCACCTTGTAGGAGATGAATCCATTATATTGGGAAATCTAGAAATCTAGATAACAGACGTAGACGTACCTGTGTTTCTCATCCGACATATTTCATTGTACTGTTGACCCCGTGTTAACCTACATATAACTAATAAAACTGAATTTGAACTATTCCAGAATAGTTTCTATCTCTAGAATATGTAGGAAAGTGATTGTGAGTGTGACATGTGAGTAGAGTAAATGTAGTATAGGAGTCAAATGGGTGGATCTCAAAGTCCAGAAATGTATGTGTCCAGAAATGTATGTGTTTATTAGTGTGCATTAGTATCCTGTGTTTGTAATTATTGCTCTCCATCCACTGATTAAAGAGGCTGGACGGGATATGTCAGTATTTTTTTAAAGGCACAATCCGCAGTTGGTTTTTAAGTGCTGCCCTGTTGCAGCTAAGCAAGGAATTGTGTCAGCTATCTTTAGCTTAGTGAATTTTTTATTCACTCAACAGAGTTCCCCATGTTTGAGTGGCTTTTAGGTTTTCTGTTAGGCAAAATGCTTCCAAACAGCCACATCAACAAACAGAACGTGGGGCAACGTGTCCGCTCAAACCAATCGCAGATTGTGCCTTTAAAGTATCGTTGTTACATATATAATCTATATAATATAATCAGCCTTCAACTGAATATGTATTGGTGTATTGGAGTTGCAGGGTGGGCCCAGGTCAGTCCATTGATGCCACACGAACATGCACTGACTGCAATGAAAACAAGATGGGGACCCACCACTGCTCCACAGTGCCATTTTAACTACTAGAGGCTGAAATTTTACAAGAATTCTGTGGAGCCATTTCAAGCCCTGCATTGAACAGTCACATCATGTGAAAGGATTACCAGTCGTGTTCAAATATGCTAGAGCTGGGAAAAAATGGCATTTAGTCTCACTGATCAGTGTCAACTCATTCTATGTCTGATTCAAACTGCTGATTTGAGTGATGTTGTCTTTTACTCAATATAAATTGGTTTTAGTACTAAACAGCCTTGTTTATCTTTTTATTACCAGTAAGGTAAGGCAAACTTGTAGTCTTGGGGTCAGGTGAAATTAAATTATTATGTTCAGTTTCTTCAGTCAAGGTGTATTTGTGTGCGTCTTGTTGCTGTAACTTCTGTAAAGACACTTCTTTTGATAGAAGCTGTGCAGGTTTTTGAGCCGCAAGGACATTTGAGGGTATATTAGATATTTAAATTTACAGCTGTAGTATAAACAGTTTCTTCATAGATAGCATGTTTGAGAAGAAGGAAGATGGAGGTGAACTGACTTCAGAAGGACTCTTGAATATTCAATTCATGAAAGAAGTGGTGTGATGATAACACCGGTACTATTTGAAGTATGAAGTGCCTATATAGTCATTGAAGCCTTCCACAATGTGATTGTGACTATAAGCTAAACCCAGAGACGTGGGATTTTTAAAACCTCCTCCTTTAGCTTGACTTTAATTCATTTTAACTTTAACTGTAAAAGTGTTGCCAAATGTCAACCTGGGGTGATTTCCTATAAACACAGCTCCTCAAACTTCAAAATGTGATTGTTAAGATACCGTTGTGTGAGCCCTATGAAATAAACAAAGTCAGAGCAACATGGCTTACTGAATACATTGAAATGAAGATCTAGGAACTCAGCTGTGGACAATCCCTTTACGGTGTTTGGCATGTTGGAAAGACTGTCGCAGCCCATTTTCCGATTCCTCACTTGTTTCATTGATCTCACCAATGTTCGGTTGAGAGAAGGGATTAACTGATGGATTCAGCTCAGTTAACTGATTGAGATTGCATAATTTGCAACGGGTCATAACAAGAAAAGATGTGTTTAAAAAAATGTCTAAATGATATTATATATTCATATGTAGGCTACCTGTATGTTTCAAAATGCTACGTTATCACAATTCTTGTCTAACTCTTGCTTAATATATGCCTCTTGAATATATGGTGGTGTTTGGCACTGGGCACAGGTTAGGTCACACCGACAGTAGGACCAGAAGTTAAGTTTCCAGATAAGATCTGTAAGAAGACTTAACCCCTGCCCCCGACCTTCCTGCTGTGAGTAAAACATATAAGCAGTACTTACCTAGTCTACCATATATGTCTGTTAATAAAACTATTCAGCAAGTAATGTTTGTTTGCCTCTTGTTTTGGGACTTACTTCTTATGAGAGAAAGCTTGGACTGATTGCGACTACCTAGTAGATTATACTTAGCTGGTTCTTCCTGTTTCATTCCATCCAGGTGCATACTGGGAACGCTGCCATGTATATCCCATGGTGCACAACGGTACAGCACAGCTGTGGAAGCCACCTAAATTTGATTCCTCTCGTTGTAGCCTAGCAACGGTGGGTATTAGCGCACACAAGCTGGATGGGTGCAGTTCTGGTGCCAGCGGCAGGATGGGCGCCTGGTTTCAGCTCATTGGCAGATGACATTGAGTGAAAGCTGGCATTCTGAGATTAGGGGATCAGAGGCTCACAGCTCTCTATGCAGGAAGTAGTATGAAATGTAAAATCAATGCCGGGAGGGGTTGACAGGTTCTTTACACTTGATGTACAGATGTACACAGATACACTGCACATTATGTAGTTAGACAGCGCATAAACCCGCATCCCGTCAACTATAATTGTAATTGCTTTTTTAACATTGCTTCAGCTGTAATGTATTTTTCAGAAAGAATTCCCTATCTTTGTAAACATATGAAAACACAATATTTACGGATGCAGTAAACTAAACCAAAGGGCCATTTAAAGCATCTGAGACCAGAGCTTGGCTCCCTCCTAAGATAAGAGAGGTGGCATAGTGTTTCAGCAGATGTCCTGGCCTTACTCTTGTGTCGCAGTGGCAAATGACCAATGTCGCTTTCACTATTGATTTCCAGTTTGAACTGAATTTGCTTCAGACTTATTGTGTTAAATATAGGCTACTTAGGGATGATACACCCAAAACAGTACACCTCCGGTGGGTTTGTAACACAGGCCAGCAGCGTTTACACCGGCTTGAGGCTGCAGAGAGGGGGAGGAGAGTCTCCCCCCCCAAATGCATTGGCAGCTTCGCTAGCTTCTGTTCACTGGAATACCAGATGCCTCACGCCACATGCTTCAACCACTTTGATTTCATCTCCGTGCAGTTGTTGATCAGATCTGTCTCTGTTTGACGCAACCTGCCTCCCGTCCTCTTGTAACTTTCATCTTCTTCAAGTCAGCCGGGCAGGCGGCCGCGGCTGTCTTGAGATGTCACCCGGTGAAGTACCGCGTCCATCTGGTATACGTTGCGCCGGGGCTGGATGAATGAATGGCCGGCCACTCCGCTGCTTCCTTTATGATTCTCAGCGGTGGTGCTGTCCAACTTTGATTCCCCAGTTATTAGGGAATCGAATTCCCCACTGAGACGATGCCCAGAGGACAGGAAGAGAAAGAGACACACAAAAAGAGTGTGAAATCTATGGCAGTGCTACAGAACATACTGTACCGCACCACTCTTTCTTTCCGGAGGCTACGTGCATGCGCGTCGCACGCACATTTATACTGCATGCAGCCCCTAAAACAAGACAGTGGGTCAAACAATGTGCATAGAAGCACAGATATGTTGCTAAATCTGAGGTGTTCAATTGTATTTGTGTTTAGTGTCTTCCTCTATTGACGTTGGAGGACTGAAATGTTTAGGTTTGCTTGAATGAGCCAGAGAAGTTCAGAATAAAGTAGTCTAAAGGCCATGTAAGCACCCTACGACAGAGACAGACTCCACTAGGTAGATACCCCTGTGGTGGGGTTCCTTCATCTTAAAATCTATCGACCATTCCCCTCTGTTTTTAAAGGGCTCCTACTGGATCTCAATCACAAGGGGATTAAAGAGGAAAAGGGCAACTGGGATCACTTGGAGAGTGGCCCCTCTGCCTGAGCCAACACTCAAGCAGCGATGAAGTGGAGGCACAGAGGCAACACAGGGGAGAGAACGCAGAGGGAAGGGAGAGATAGGGAGGCGGCGTAGTTTGGATTCCCAATATGTGTCCTGGGAATCCGAAGTGAGGCCAGATGGCACAGGCCTGCCGGTCTTTGGGAATCACAGCATACGGCGGTGGGACGCATGGCAGAAGGTAGCGGGAAACAGCGCCGGGGTCAGCTCTTGATGTTGGACGCTCCCCGGAGCGGTTCCTTCCATCCCTTTGAACAAGAGAGCATCTCCGCACAACTGTGCCGCTTCTCTGCTTAATGCGGCAGTTGACTTCAAAAGCCGCAGTATTCCCTCCTGCCTGAAGCCTCCTGAGTTCTAAACATATGTTATCAGACCTGATGAAAACACTGTGCCAGTAACATGCCACTGAGCACACACATGGACATATGTGTTCCGGTTTTCCACTGGAACTTTCATCTCATGCGGTTTCATTTGATTCAGCCGTGAAATGGACGCTCGGACGCTACGTCACAAACAGCAGCGAAGCTCAAACTCAACACTTGTTTTGCCAGTGTGTTTAACTATATTGTGAAGTGTGCCATTATGACTGCCAATTATATCTGTCAGGTTTCGGAGACAGATGTCCAATATAACCTGGTTAGCGCTAATAGACAGATTTTTAAACATGAGTAATTATTCATCTCTCACAGACCAGTAGGAGAACCCAGTGCTAATATGTGATGCTGAATGCGTGTGACAGGTGGTAACACCAATTTCCTTCAGTCTCTTGCGGCAGAGCACATTGCTAACTGATCACGATGAAAACACCGCAAAACATCGCTGCCTTCGTAACACAGCGTCTCATACGTTCACTTGCTCTGTGACTTTAAGGGAGAGGTGCCTCCGCGTGTGCGAGGAGATTATCTTTCTCTATTTCAGTCTGAAAAACATTTTTTTGTTGAGTGTTTTGGAAACCAAGAGTGGTGTTGTGCTTGTTGTTGCATCTCCATATTCGTGTGTAGACTAAGATCCGCTCGTTATTCTCATTAATTGTCCATCTGTCATCTTGGCAGTAGCCCACTGGTATAGAGTTAGCTATGATTAACATTTAATCTATATGATTTTCTAATAAGAACAGGAGCGCCAGACTCAGTAATGATTGATTTGTTCGCTTTTTAATAATGGCTCAGGTTGTTGACTTATTATGTGGTGCTTATTATGCGGTTATTGTTTTCTGAATTTGCTAAAATACTTCCTCTTAATATAAATCTCCCAAGTAAGTACTGAAGTATTACAGTACTTAAGTATTCAGTATTCATTATAATTATCACAGTGATAACTGTAGTTACACACAGTATAGGGACTATGAATATACTTCGGGTCCACAGTTAAGTGATGCTAATTGTTTATGTTGATATTGTTTATGTTAATAGTTACTGTTCTTGATATTATTTATTATTTTACTTATTTACTTATTTATTTTTTCAAAAGGTCACTTGGTTCATTGGGAATTAGATTGGGAAATCACTGCACACATACTTACACACTTGACAGTTATACAAAGATGAGATCATGGAAGCTGGATAAGAGAGGTCCAAAGAGACACTACATTAAGTGTGCAAGTTAGCCAAAGCACAAATATTGTGTACTGAATGCCATATTAATGTCCTCAGAAAAGCCCATGTTTTTACTGGCTTTAACTCTCCCTTGGTAACTACTACTCAAGTAACTCACAAGTGAACTGTCATACCATAATAAAATACAAGGTAGGCATAATATAATATGCCCCTATTCCTCACAGACCCTGGATGCCACAAGATAGGGACATTATTATCTGTATGAGGAACATAGACCTAGAACGTTCCATCGGCTCCCTGAGACATCTGCCATACATGGCAACAAGAATAGAGTTGTTGGCTTGGGTTCAAGCTTTTGAGAGTGCCTTTTGCTGGTGAACTGCCTATTGTGGGGGTATAGGAGGATGCTGTTTATGGGCGCCTCTACCTCTGTGGCCCCCACAAGGAGGATAATGAGATACAGTTGTTATCAGTGACAGCCAAGGGCCACGAGGAGTTGTATCGGCCTGGTGCCTCAGCTCTGATCCTCCCAGGGTGTGGGAGGAGACGGGGTTGACACCAGTGTTTACATGAAAACCTTTTGAATGTTCCGTGCTCCCTGATGGAAGCCACCGAGGTCCTGAAGGTGGTATTTATCAAATGTTTCTAAGCAGGAATGATGACATGGGATGAATTGTGTGTTTCAGATTATAATCAACCAGTTAGTCATGGAGGAGAAGGGGAGACCTCTCGTGAACCCTACGGGATCCTCTCCACTTGGGTAGGTTTGAGGAACGCAGGATCCCAGCCTATAAGAGTACTCGCCACAGCAGTTCACTGATAGACACGATACATGTAAAAGTTTCTTTCTGACATACCTTTGATTGGACTTTGACACTTCTGCAGTACCCAGCGACCTCCCCCACAAACTGGTGCCATTAATTCTTATCTCCAAACTCAGACTAAACATTAAAGCAAATCAGTGGTAGCACACTCTTTACCCAATATTCACGGTGGATGTGGCACAACATCTTAATTGATTTGTTCCAAAACCAGATGAGTGGGCCACAGAAATCTGTGCTATATGCCCCAAGATAAGTGCAAATAAACACGATTTTGCTTTGAAGGATATCCAGCAATTATGTGCGGTATTTGTGGACCAACACCATTGTTCATGGAATTTAGGGTCGAAGCTGAGGCCTCTACAGATGATTTATTTATTCACTTGGGGATGGGGGGTGCATAAAATGGGCAAATTTCATCTGGCTGCAGAAAGCCCTGCCCAGCGGGCCGAGAGGCGGCTTAAACATAAGCAGGACGGGTGCCAGGTCCTCTCCTTGGCCATTGTGCTTTAATTAACCTACATAGGAGCTGACTGCTTAAATGTGCAGTGATAGATAAGGCCCCTTGGATGATTGATTTATTTACTGCACGTGCTAGTGATTTCCATAACATTACTACCCCAATTACTATCCATATGAGGCACTGTCATTAGAAGGCAGCCTCAATGTATGTACAACCATGCACGCAGTCTTTAGCCAACTAGTTAACTGCTATGTCTCAGAACGAGAGAATATATAAGTGTTATATATTAGTGTTCTTTAACATAACTACCACAAACAAAGGATATGGTCTGGTGAATCTGGGATCGTCACGAGGAAAAATGTCTTTGCATCAAAATCAGCCAAGGTCACTGGTCTTTCAATGAGCGACTGCCAGGAACGATTATGGTAAATGAGCAAGACATGGTGGATCCACAAACCTTGAAGGTATTGTTTAAAAAAAAAATCACTGGCATTGGGTCTGCCATTGTAAAGTTAAGTCTGGCATGCTCCCAGCAGCACTCTCGGGCTCTGATTGCAGCGCGACGTCTCCATCACAGAGCACTAGAAGGTAACGGTGGGATTAAAACGGGCACTGCTGGCACATCCAGGCGGGCAGGGCTTTTTTCTCTCCTTTTTTTCGCAGGGCCATTGTTCCATATGTGCTCCACCTGCGCCTCTCTGAGGCTCGCGCCAAGCACACGGCCGGCAGACTCTCCCATCCTTGTTGATTGGAAGTTGCCATAGTGATGTTGGAAGCCAGGGATGGGAAGGGGTGGGGGCCGCGCTGTAAATCTCAACATGGTATTTTTTTTAATTTAGGAAATTGGCAAAGGAAGTGTAGTAAATGAATCGCCGTTAATAATAATTCACATATGGGACAAAACACAATTAGGCTGTTTTTGGCTACAGGCAAAGCAGCCAGCTCCCTCTAAAATATGATCTCATCTCATCAAAGGCACTTCAGCTTTCCCAGTAGTCCTGAGTGAGGAGATATGCCTCCATCTGATAATGATGTTAATGGAAATAATATCACTGAGGATTATCATTGGACAGTGATGATAGAGACATCAATCATGAACCGATGTGCTGTATACACATCCATAAATTGATTCCTTATCAACCATTGCAAATGGATATTAAGAGTGATTCAGAGCTGTAGTTTAATAGACAACCAACAAAAACACTCCAAATGAGTTTTTCCTTCTGGGCATCCACTACCAAACCCTGTTTTGTTTAATAAGTTATATTTTCTAGAGTTTTCAACATAAAGTGTGTTTGGAGTGCAAGGGAAAGGCAAGCAGGAAAGCTCACCCGTAGCTTTTAATAACATGATGGCCACCATCCAGCTTCAGACGAGTGCTGGGATTGGATGATCCCTTCACACCCTGGCACCTGGAGCAGCCAGAATATGTATGTGTGTGTGGGTTTGTGTGTGTGTGTGTGTAGGTGTGTGCACGTTGTGTATGTGTGTGCATGTGAGTGTACACATGTGTGTGGGTGCGTGTGTGTGCATGTGTGTGTGTGTGTGTGTGTGTGTGTGTGTGTTGTTGGGATCGCACTATTGGAGGCGTGATTCAACCGGAATCAAAGGCCCTCACCTGCAACAGAGTGAAGAGAAAAATCATTAAAATGGTTTCAGGCCAAAAGCCCTTGCATAAAATCCAAAAACTTTAAGCA
>OMKK01091145.1:7659-19602 GCA_900302305.1 Polymixia japonica
GCAGGGGCTTCGCCCGCCAGAAGCTCTTCAGACACAAGCATGAGATGGAGAGCGGCAGGACCAGCAGCGTGGGCAATGACATCCTGGGCTTCGACCAGGAAGGACAGGTGAGAGAGAGAGAGAGAGAGAGAGAGAGGGAGAGGACTCCTACAGAGCAGAGCGTAAACATGTGTGACCAGACTGAGGCATTCCTGCCTTTCCTGCCCTCCTCCATCCATAACGTATTATCATGTAAAATATGTGCATATATTCCCCCTTTGTTCAACTGCTTTACGCTCAGCGTGTTCTTGGAGCATTTGCTTTTCAGTTGTGAGAGAAGGGCTGGTGGATATCGCGGTTAAGTGAACGTGTGCGCGAGAGAGACACAGAGAGAGACACAGAATATTACCCAGAGGTGACGGAGCACAGATGTCACATGGTTCCCCTGCTTCCTGAAGTCATTTGGACTGTTTGTTTGTGGCATACAGACCTCTATATCCTAGCTTGTTTGCATTCGTCCCCCAGGTAGTGAACAAGCCGGACAGCCACGGAGGAAGCCTGGACTGGACCAAGATCTGTGAGAAGTCCTCGAAGGTCATCACCTTCATCGACCTGGCCGGCCACGAGAAGTACCTCAAGACCACGGTCTTCGGCATGACCGGACACCTGCCCGACTTCTGCATGCTCATGGTGAGAGAGGGAAAGGAAGACAAAGACTGTGTGTGCGTCTGGTGCGTGTGCGTTTTGCAGCATGCTTAGACGATTAGATGTGTATCTGTAAATTTCTAAACATTAAAAAAATAAATACTAGGGCACTGGAAGTTGCCTATTTATATACATTTATTGTGTGTGTGTGTGTGTGTAATTTATAGTAGTGGGTGTAATTTTATTTCCCCAGAATCATTTCTCCATTCTGCCCTTTCTCTGTTACATCTCTCTCTCTCTTTCTCTGTCTGTCTCTCCTCTCTCTCTCTCTCTCTCTCTCTCTCTCTCTCTCTCGCCCAACTCCCTCCCACCTCCCAGGTTGGCAGTAACGCTGGCATCGTTGGCATGACCAAAGAGCACCTGGGCCTGGCGCTAGCCCTCAACGTGCCGGTGTTTGTAGTGGTCACTAAGATAGACATGTGTCCAGCCAACATCCTCCAAGGTAAAAGAGACACACTACTGTGTTGTCCGTCTTGTCATTTGTTGTTTATGCCAATCGTGCGCTGGCATTTATCATATGTCCCGCCTGTCACTGCGACACTGTTGGTGCTGCAGCTAGCAATCAGACAGCTCGGCCAGCTCAGCTCGGCCGTTGGCCCAGTGACCTGGTCGAATACACTTGTCTGTTGAACCTTGCGCTCTCTCCGCTAGGTTGGATAATTCTAAGATGAACTGCGTTCCCTAATGAAACACTATGAAGTTGTGTCAGACAGTTGAAGGCTTTTGCCTTAGCTATAGCAAGTGCTTTAGTTTCAGAATTGTTCCATCATTCATTGTGTGTGTGTGTGTGTGTGTGTGTGCGCGCGCGCGCCTGCGTGTGTGTGTGTAGAGACGTTGAAGTTATTACAGAGATTATTAAAGTCGCCTGGCTGCAGGAAAATCCCAGTGTTGGTCCAGAACAAGGATGATGTCATCGTCACAGCCTCCAACTTCAGCTCTGAGAGGTAGGAGCGAGTGAGAGAGGGAGAGAGAGATGGTTACAGACAGAGAAAATATAAAGAAACAGAAAAATAATCGGAGTTGGAAAAAGACAGGCAGGCTGTGAGAGAGGCACATGGAGAGAAAACAGACTGGGAGGGGGGTAGAGAGAGAGAGAGAGAGAGAGACAAATGGAAACATTAAAGACAGATGAAAATACCAGAAACAGACCACATAGAGAGACCAAATGGGGATGAAGGAAAAACTGAGATAGAGAGAGAGAGAGAGATGGAATATAACTACTAGCCCTCCCTCGTTCCCTCTCACTAGCCTTTCCTCTTCCAGATCCAATTATTTCAGTCAAACATCCATTCAAGAGTGTTGTGTACATGTTTGTATCGCTAAACGACAAGAAAACAAATTCTTGACTGTCTACCCTCTTCCCTCCGTTTCTCTCCCAGGATGTGTCCGATCTTCCAGATCTCCAACGTGACGGGGGAGAACATGGAATTGCTGAAGATGTTCCTGAACCTGCTCTCCTCCAGGACCTCCTACAGCGACGACGAGCCGGCCGAGTTCCAGATCGACGACACGTACTCTGTACCGGTACGACACCAAGCTCTCGCTCTCTCCGTCACTCAGTAACCGACTCTCTCTCATACATAAACTCCTTGCTCTCATATTCCTTCGTTATTATTGGTCTCTTATTTTTTTTTATGAGTCTCATTCTGCTGCTGAGGCGACCTAGTTTCCCCGTACAAATCATTTAATCTCCATCCGATCTGATATGGAAGGGCACTAAATCAGAATCACTCATCACTAAGTACAATAAAAGCATTGATGTAAGGTTTTGGTGAATATGACTGCACAGACACATCAAGAATTTGCGCCATGATGCCCGTGGACAGGCCTACACTGGGATGTGGGCTGGCCCAGTTGTGAGAGCCCCATCCTGTAACATCAGCGGCACATGATCAAGAACCCTCTATCTCGTCGAATTGAGTTCAGTTCAGTGTCCTTGAGCAAGACAGTGACACAACCTGCTAACACGTTGTAAGGCGCTCTGCGTAAATGTCAGCGAAGTGCATAATATAAACGTGCATAATATAAACGTAAATGCAGTGACATGGATGAAGGTATCTCCCTTGGGTCCGGCTGTCTATGCTTTTAACAGCATAGCAGCATCTAAAAACATTCCCTGAGCACATTGATGGGTTGTTGAGTTGATACTTTGTAAAAGTGAATATATCAGACACTGTCATGCCATGTCAGACAGGATTGTGACTTGTAACAGAGAAGTCTTACCTTTGAGAAAATATATGCATTTCTAATGGTACACATCCCCTCAAAATAAACTTATTTTCTACAGATGTCACCGCGAGTAGTCAAACATTAAGTAAACAGACTAATTCTCTCTGAATGCGAAGAATTTACGGCTTAGGTGTTACAAAAATAATACGCCTTTTACTTCCTTTTATGAAATGGATGCTGCTCAATAAACAACAGACATTCTGTTCCTCTTAAGTCCTGTGAACTGGCAGTGAAATGGCCCACAAATATAGCAGAGTGAACTGACTGACTGACCTGAATTTGCCTGTTGATGCCCACAGCACCATAGCAACAGTGCCATGAGAAAAATGGCAGGTCTCAATGTTCTGAATATGTTGATCTTCTCCCTGCAGGGTGTGGGCACAGTAGTATCGGGAACTACGTTACGTGGATTGATACGGCTCAATGACACGCTGTTCTTAGGCCCAGACCCACTGGGCACCTTCATCCCCATCGCCGTTAAATCCATCCACCGTAAGAGGATGCCTGTCAGAGAGGTTCGTGGCGGACAGACGGCCTCCTTCGCCCTCAAAAAGGTTTGTGGAGGGGGGGGGGGGTTACTTGGCCAAATCCACAGGAAGACCGATTAATCTCCATCTATTATGGAACATTATAGATTTGTTGCGCTGCATTCCGAAAATTGTCGGATGTAATCTACATAGGAAATATTAATCTAGCCTTGAAATCAGTTTCACAACACTAAGCCTGAGATAACCTAAGCCCGAGACATGGGATTTCCAATTTCCTAACTCTGGTTCAGTTGCGCCTCTCTCCCCAACTCCCCCTTTTAAACACTCTGCTGTTCTTTCCTCTCCATCTCTATTTCCATCTCTGTCTCTCTCTCTCTCTGTCTCTCTCTCGCTCTCTCTCTCTCGCTCTCTCTCTCTCTCTCTCTCTCTCTTCTATTTCACGTGTCTCTCTCTCAGATCAAGCGTTCATCTATCAGGAAAGGCATGGTGATGATCTCCCCCAGGCTAACACCACAGGCCACCTGGGAGTTTGAGGCGGAGATCCTAGTCCTGCACCACCCCACCACGATATCCCCGAGATACCAGGCCATGGGTCAGTTTGTGTGATCTAAAAAATACTCAATTTTACTCGATTTAATGTCCTCTTTTTCTCTCATTCTTTGACTTGAGTGTACAGTCAAGTCGAGGACAATAAGAACACGTGTATAAATGTTCCCCTCTTTGTCTTTTTCTCTCTCTCTCTCTCTCTCCCTCCCAGTCCACTGTGGCAGCATCAGGCAGACGGCCACCATCCTGACCATGAACAGAGACTGCCTGCGGACGGGAGACAAGGCCTCGGTCCACTTCCGCTTCATCAAGACCCCCGAGTACCTGCACTGTGACCAGAGACTGGTGTTCCGGGAAGGACGCACCAAAGCTGTGGGCACCATCACCAAGGTACCGGAGCCACTGGTCGTTCAAATTAGTTGTCTGTTTTATTTATTTTTTTATTCATCGTATTTATTCAGTAAATCCTTCTTCTGTTTTGTTTTTTTAATTATTGTCAAACCTAGTTCTTATCTCCAAGTTTTCGTTGCATTTCTTGGTATTTTATAAATACATTTTACAACTTCTGTCTTTAATCACTGTGCAAATGAATAGATGAATATTTGTACTGGAGTAAAGGTTGTTGTTCTGTATAGATCACTGGGTATAGCATGGCACTACTATTGCTACTTAAATAAGTATGCACTCTTGCTGTGAGAGTAAATTAATAAAATCATTCATCAAATGCCCTAAATTATTATACTTGCATTAATCATCTGTCAAAATTTAACTCACACTGGCCGTCATTTATCAAACTATTGTACAGTGAAATCTGATCTTAAAATAGATGTGTGCTCATTTCACTGCAGATGTCGGTATTTATTCATTCCACCTTTGTCGTAGCCATAAGATCAGTCTCGTGTTTGATGGGAAGATGTGTATGTTCATCTCAGTGAACTGTATAGCTGTATTGCGCATAAAACTATTAGAATTACAGAATACCAAAGAATATCCTCATGTTCTGTGACAAAGGAAACTTTTTAGCAAATTGTATTTTCATGATGGCCTTTGATTGTCAAACAAGGCATCCTCTTTGCAGTACCCTCTGTGATCATAATTTTTAATGAGATAGCTTGATCTCTGGCCTTTTGCTGTGCTTGTGTTTCAGCTTCTCCAATCAGTGAATACCCAGGCAGCTAAAGCTCAGCAGGCCAAAATGCAGGCCAATAAGAAGGCTTCTAAAGAAGGCACAGCAGCCAATGAAGAGGCTGGATCCACAGGGCGGCCGGCTAGTCCCTCTGCATCGCAGCTACCGGTGAGTTGATCCTTATTTGCTTAAAGTGGAGTGTTTTTTTTGTAATGGCTGTTGTCTTTGTCTCTTTGCCCTGTTGTAAGACCAAGGACCACCATGAAAAAAATGTCTTTGTCTGCGTTATTCCTTTCAAGATGCATGTAGGTTGTGTAACGTGCATTTTAAAAGTGGTCCGATAAACTTCGACCAAGCTGAGGCTTTAAAATAGACAGAGGGGACTTTGTGTCTGAGTGGACGGAAAAATGTTATGTTCACAAGTTTAAAAAGTCTGTTCGCCAACTTGTTGAATATGGCATGTGAGTTTGTAGTTGTGATACACAAGGCAATTGTTTGGGTATTGCCCATGAATCGCTGCCTTGTATATCATTGCTTTTAGGGGGTGGCACCATCAAGAATAGCCCTGTGTTAATGAAGACTCATCTTTTACTCAGGTTCCTAAGAAATTGAACCTAGATTGACAATTCCTAGGATAGTTAATATTAATCTAAAGTTGCTTAATCTTGTATTCAGATCTTGAATGGGGCGAGACGATCCCTTTTTTCCAATGCTTGGAACTTGTTTTAATAAAATATCTGTAAACAACTTGATTTTTTTTTTTTTCCTATAAAAATAAATGCAAGGTTAAATAGTAATTGATAAGTAATACTTTTTGGTGTCACCCACATGCTGTAGATGATAAGACTGTGTGCATGTGTGTGCATGTGACGCAGAGACTAAATTTCTCCGGCCACATACAGTATGTGTGCGCATGCCTGGCCGCTCCCTGCATGTGTGTGTGTGTGATAATGAAGACTCATACACTGAGTCCAGTTTAATCTTAATGTGGGTGTGTGTGTAAAACGAGGGGGGTTCGAGTGGCCATTTTGGTGCTGCTGTCTTCTTCTTGTGTTTGCCTCTCTTCTGATCTGCCAGCTAATGTCTGTCTTTCACTGTTGCCCCTCCCGCCCCATTCACTCTGTCTCATCGCTCACTTTGTATGACTGCTCATCCTCCCATGTTCACTATTCTCCTCCCTCACTTCCCTAACTCTTTCTACTGCCCATAATATCCTTCCCTCCGTCTTCACATTTGATTCCACTCGTGTCGTCGTCCCTCCTTCATTCACTTCTCTCCTCTTTGACCGTCTAATCCTCACTCCTCTCCTCCTTTCCTTGTACCTGTCCTACCCTTCATCTGTTCACATGCCTCCTGTCTGTCCTCCATCACGCTTTGATTCTCTCCCTCCCTCTCTTGGCACACGGCGTTAGACAGTGGCAGAGGAGGAGGTGCTATGTAAAGATGGCAACAAAGAAAACAAGGTAAAAAACAAAAAGAAGAGAAAGGAATACCATTGGAATTGTACGGAATTTTCCATCATATCCATGGAGGGCGGCCATCTTTTTGATGTCATAAGTGCTGTTTCGATTTTTTTTTTTTTTTTTTTTTTTTTTTTCAGTTGCCATATCAAAATAAATTGTGTAGCCATTTGTGAGTTACTTTCTATTCACTTGCTTTTTTTCCCACCAACATGAGTGAATTAAAAAATTCTGATATTTTCCTTTCCTAATTAACTTTTTTTGTTTTGCCAGAGAATCAAATAAGAAACGTCGAGTTCATAGTTGTTCTGGGACCCAGTCTCATAAAAGTTAATCATGTGACAGCCACCAGATTTTACCCACCCTATTTTCAGTTAATTTCTTACCTGTTCTCGTCGAACAGCTGGCTATGTAATGTTATTTTTGTTACGTTTGGGCCATGCAAACTCAATTAACCGTTAAATGGATGCCCAGCGTCACTTTAACTAGAAAAACAAAAACAAACTCTGATGATGCATCATTTTACAGCGATATGGCGTGCTTTTCTCATAACAGTAAGTCTGCTCTCTCTTAAAGATTTCTAGACCTGACGCACCAGAATCACATTCCTACAGGCCTCAAACGTCCTCTCTGTGTGACACGATTTCCGGGGCCTCTGATTGGCACACATGAAGTTCACTACCACAACTTGTCTTGTTGGTACCAATATGGCTGCATCTGGAGAAATTTAATATTTCTCTGTCCAAGTAAAACAAGGGATAACCTTAGTGATTAACAAACTGGTTTAACGAGTCTGTTAAATTTCCGTTGAATGTACTATATACGAGATTTTTAACATTAATATAGCAGCAAACAACTATTTGCTATGTAAAGATATAGTGGACATAGTGGACACATATAGATCACAACAATAATATAATCATTAGAAATTACTGGACAGTGATCTGATTTTTTTTCTTCTTTTTTTCACTTGCTTTACTTTCACTTCCATGTCACAACACCGCTGTTGCTCAAAGCGCATGACCCCTCAAGCGGTTGCCAGTTCGTTGCACAACCTGCATATTTCATAGTTGAGTGGAGTGAGACTCAGACAGGCTCAGTCATGTCGAGTGATTAATCTTTTGTGGTAGAGCAATGAATTCGTTTTGCAACATGTAGCTATACATTAGCTAGAAATTTAGGGTACTTTGTGCAGTGGTTTTTCAAGATTCGTGTAATGTAATCTATGGTAATCTTAGGACATGGCTAGCTAGCTTTAGGTAACGTTTAGCTCTAAGCAGTGATGTAGTGGAGGGTATACGCAGGTATACAGCGTATACCTACTTATTTTTCAGTCGGCATTGCGTATATCCACTTCTAAATCCCCTCTGGTGTGCATCTTCATTATACATTGTTTGAGGGAACTATACCGTTGGGTAAATGGACGCAACCGTCACTAATGCCAACGTAGCTCCTCAGGGATTGAAGCTGTTATGTTTCCAGTTTTGACAATCTAACCGTGACAGCACATTAGTTAAGATTGTAAGGACTATGGCTGTTGGTAGTTGATGTCGAATTGTAATTTTATGGGTTGTTGTTGTTCAGACGATTAAGCTAAGATAGTGACTAGCTAACTGGCAACTACTTAGCCACTCTTGATACCATGTGATACTAACACTGTTATACTATTGGACCCAAAAAATCTTTTTAAATGATTAATTCACAATCATAATATTTTTTTTAGGAAAAGCAATACTTTTATTCCACATCTTTCTGAAAACTCTGTTTCTTTTTAATTATTATTATTTGTTTGTCAATAGGACCTTTAATATTTGTATGGCCTTATTTTATTTATTTATTTATTTATTTTTTGTCTGTCCACAGCCCAAGTCAGGAGGTGGGGGACGCAGGAGAGGGGGCCAGAGACATAGAGGGAAAGGCCTAAATGCCGCCACCACCACCACCACCTCCACAGCCACTCCCACAGGAGGAATGGGCACAGCCTAAAAGAACACAACCAGTCGAAAACCTATCTTCCCCCTTCCTCAGCCCTCTTTATCTCTGCCGCAGGGCAGGACAGTGAACACCTCGCCCTCTGGTGGTTGCGTTCAAAGCCCAGTGATAAAAGACTTCGACAGGTACATTTTATATTTCAGGCATTTAGCTGCAGCTCTTAATTAGAGAGACCTACACTGGGTACAACAGCAGAACAGGCTATAATTCCTGGTTTCCTAGTGCAAATGGACTTGGCCTTATTGCAATTATAGAGCAATTATACAAAAGCAAAGTGCTAGGAAATGAAATAAGAGCTAAGGAGAGAAAAGGGATGTTGATCTCTGCACATGAAATTGGATATAAAATGATATTACGTGAATTCAGTGTTGAATTATACATGAAAGAACCTGTTTCCACATAAAGCTATATTTCTTTATTGGTTGTTATTACTAATGGATTGCTAAAGATACAAATCAAATTTTACAAGGTTTTATTGCTGAAATTAATTGTAGGCCATACTGTATAACCTTTCCTGTTCAAAATGACAGTTCTGGTACAGGTTATACACTTAACTGTTGAATTCATTAGGAATTATTTTGTATTTGCCAATGTGAAGATTAATGTTTTTGGTTGTTTTATTGGGTTTTCTTTTAGGAATGAACGCAGCCAGCAGAGGTTTTTGTCCCTTTCCCTGCCTTTATCCTTCATCTTTATTTTGCTGTTTTGCTCATCCTCCTCTCTCCTACAACCTCTTGTGCCCCACTCCTCCCATTTGTCATTAATACACTTTCTCTGAGGATATTCAGGGTTGAGGGTCCATTCACTGTCAGTTCAGTCATTTCAGGAGGTGGATTGTCTCCCAAAGTTCAAAAACTGGAATTTTTTTTTTTTGCCTTTTAACGGCCGGTGTATCTAATGTGATAAAGAAATGATGGTGAATGGAGGCAAGGTGGGCGGGGGTGCGTCAGGAGCTAACGCAGGACAAGCACCCTGCGATCCCTCTGTTTTTAACTTCTCACAGTTTTAACCTCTCGGCATGGCTCCTGCCGCAGTGGAAAAGGAACTTCAACCAGCAGCCAGGTGCTTGTCTGTGGTGTGTAAGTCTACTCTACCAGCCAAGTGGTTTAGTGAAGTCTTTACTAGGTGCTGTGGCCCTGGACTGGCTACTGCTACGCTACCAAGTACTATCTTTGGGGGAAATCCTCACACATGAAGAGCAAGTCCTTACATTTGACCTCACACACCTCCAGCCTGGTCCTACAATAACAAAGTTTTTTTGTTTTTTTTTGTTTGTTTTTTTAAATATGAATTTTAAACCCAACATATAAAAACTGTGTTCCACCTTAAACAAATTGACTTTGTCCAGCAGAGAGATAAGTATGAATCTGCTATTTAGCTTAAATTATTCTGTTCCTCAAGTAATGCCACCTCTGTATGGCACTGACATGGGGTTACTCAAGCACATGTCACTGTGAACACATAAAATATACATAAAACATTAGGCCAGCAGGGCCAGAGATTCATCCCTAAGCACAGCAATTTTCCATTACGCTGTAATACTGCCAGAGGGAAATGTAAGTTGGGGAAGCCACATGCACAAAGATGATTGTTACTGCAACAGTTTTGAGTTGTTTGCCAATGCCGTTGTGACGTAAGGACTGGTGGTGTTTGACATCTAAAATGACTAAAGACTGATAAAAACATCTTTGATTTATTAGAGATAAAAAAGACTGGTGTGTTCTGTGATCAAGTGAACAGAACGTTATTCTTTTGTACTTCCTGTGAATGAAGAACTCGCTGCAAAACACCCAGAGTAGGCCTCTGCTATATTAACCATCAGACTTCAAAGCTGCTAGGGTTGAATGCAATGTGCGTTTTGCCTTCCGGGGTATTCTCTTCTCTTCACTAGAGAAACTTGGCAGAAGTCCTTTTTTTATTCTTTATTTTACAACCAGAGGAACATCAGTTCGCTTAACCGGGGTCGACTTGTTTGTCCGCGCGGCTGAACTCGTGGGTGATGTTGCCCGTCGGCAGCCAATAATCTACCAGCGCTGCTAGATGTCCCGCTTATGGCTATAACACTATAGGGGCAAAAGCTGTCAAAACAGCCAGGTCACATCAACCATTGGTCACACGGTGATGCATTTGCTAGTGATCTCAACGCACTGACCCATCATGTACAGAGGGTTAACACCACACAGGTCATCAGAAGTCGTTTTCTGGACAAGCACACCTTTTAATAAGCTAATATAGACCAGTGACAGTGTCAGACTCAACTGGGAAGCTACAATGCATCGCCACAATAGACACTGTATGGTGTTGAAAAGATTTCTAAAACCTTTTGTTTTCTATATCTTTCTTGGTTTTATCGGGTTGCGTTATTGGTTGTTTTCACAGCTTCAGGGGTCCGTTTCCCTTCAGCACTGATCTCCTTTCAGCCTACCTTCTCTTGTTCACGTTGAGATTAGGAGCTGGTCACTCTTAAAACTGGTCTGAGGTCAGTGTCTTTGGGGCAACCGTGTTCACCCATGCGGAGTTTCTCATTCTACTATGAACACGAACGCAAAAACGCGTTTCCCCATCTTTCTTTTTTAAGAACTTACCAAGAGTGCATGATTTTATTTTTGAAGAGATGCATTTTGTGTGTTTATGTATGTACAAAAAGACCAGTTGTGCAGAAAGTTGAGAACAAAGAGGCCATTTAACTTAAGTGGTGCCAGTTTGTGTTGTAAATGCTTTTAAATAAAGATGTTTCAGAATATCAATCTATTGTTTTTGGTGCTTACATTTATATTTAAGCCATTTAGCTGATGCAAATTACAAACATTGCAAAAGTGGAAAAAGCTTAAAGCGACAGGTATGTGCAACAACTCTGGTATTTAAAAATAAAAAAACAAGTTTTTTTTATATTATTTTATTTTAAAACCAGTGTGTTGATATTCCAACTTTTCTGATCTGTTTCCATTGCCGGCCCGACAATAAACTCCGAAGAATCTGTTCACCTGTAGCATGTGAGGGTTTTGATGGACGGGGGAGAGGAGTGATGGAGACGCGCTGCAGGGGTGGAGAGACGTCCAACTTGTTATTCCCCTTCACCATCGGTAGAGTCAGAATAGCGCACGTAGCAGCTTTAATTTTCTAGGTTGCCAATATTAATAGACAGCCCATAGCTATGAGTGCAAGAGTCAGAGCCTGACATTAGATGTACAGTAACAAATGTCCCTTTGTACTAGATTTATAAGGTGTGTGCAAGACAATGAAAAAAAGATTTTGTTTTTTTGTTTTTTTTTAACTACCAAATCAAAACTACCTGGGTGTGAAACAAACTGCAGAAAGCAATCTTAAAAAAAAAAGAACGAAGAAAAGAAATGAAGATGAATAGATGGGTTAATGGTGGATATACGTTATTAATCCCAGTATTGGAATTATAAAACAA
>OMKK01091148.1:7576-22877 GCA_900302305.1 Polymixia japonica
GACAGAGAGAGGATGAGAGAGAGAGGATGACAGAGAGAGGATGAGAGAGAGAGGATGACAGAGAGGATGAGAGAGAGAGGATGACAGAGAGAGGATGAGAGAGAGAGGATGAGAGAGAGAGGATGACAGAGAGAGGATGAGAGAGAGAGGATGACAGAGAGAGGATGAGAGAGAGAGGATGACAGAGAGGGGGTGAGAGAGAGGGGGAGAGAGAGAGGGGGTGAGAGAGAGGGGGTGAGAGAGAGGGGGAGAGAGAGAGGGGGAGAGAGAGAGGATGACAGAGAGAGGATGAGAGAGAGAGGATGACAGAGAGAGGATGACAGAGAGAGGATGAGAGAGAGAGGATGACAGAGAGAGGATGAGAGAGAGAGGATGACAGAGAGAGGATGACAGAGAGAGGATGACAGAGAGAGGATGACAGAGAGAGGATGAGAGAGAGAGGATGACAGAGAGAGGATGAGAGAGAGAGGATGACAGAGAGAGGATGACAGAGAGAGGATGAGAGAGAGAGGATGACAGAGAGAGGATGAGAGAGAGAGGATGACAGAGAGAGGATGAGAGAGAGAGGATGAAGTAGATAGAATCACAGAATAGAGTAGAAAGTGCAGACTAGATTCTAAATGACATAATCCCGGACCAACCTGGGGGTGCGGCTGACTGCTCGGTTCGGGGAGGCCTCTCCTGTTCCCTTCCCAGCATCCTCTGCCAGAACCTCGATGTCATCGTCCCTGAATAGAACAGGAAGCAGCAGATGAACACTGCGATTAATCTCTTCATGATATCATCAAGAGAACCTGGGCTCTCCTCGTCTCAGAGTAAGAAAGTAAGGAAACGCCATACGGTCCAGTTCACAGCAAGGCCTGCGATTTATCATCTGCTACTTTTTCTACCACGTAGTGAACCAGTTAAATTAACTCACGGGTCGATAGGCAGAGGCTCCTTGGCAGCATCAGCCAGTTCCTTTTGTAGTTTGGCCTGTCTGCGTCTGAAAGAGAGGTTCAACATCCATTACATCCATACTGTCCAGACGTCATGATGTTCACTACATCCATACTGTCCAGACGTCATCATGTTAACTACATCCATACTGTCCAGACGTCATCATGTTCACTACATCCATACTGTCCAGACGTCATGATGTTCACTACATCCATACTGTCCAGACGTCATGATGTTCACTACATCCATACTGTCCAGACGTCATCATGTTCACTACATCCATACTGTCCAGACGTCATCATGTTCACTACATCCATACTGTCCAGACGTCATGATGTTCACTACATCCATACTGTCCAGACGTCATGATGTTCACTACATCCATACTGTCCAGACGTCATCATGTTCACTACATCCATACTGTCCAGACGTCATCATGTTCACTACATCCATACTGTCCAGACGTCATGATGTTCACTACATCCATACTGTCCAGACGTCATGATGTTCACTACATCCATACTGTCCAGACGTCATCATGTTCACTACATCCATACTGTCCAGACGTCATGATGTTCACTACATCCATACTGGTCACCCTAAAGGCCTCGCTCTGCTAGATCTTGTCTTTAGACGTCAGCAGAGTTCAGAGTCTCAGCTCTACTCTACCTGCAGTCCTTCTCGTTCTCAGCGTTCAGCCGGTTGGCCTCCTGAGCCTTCTCCGCCATCCAGCGGGACACCAGCTCCTGGTTGTCCTCCGTGGTTCTCCTCAGCTTCTCCTCCAGAGCACTGAAGGTGATCTGCAGGGCATCGTACTCATCCTTCAGAGTCTGGTTGGCTCTCTCCAGGTCCTGCAGGAAACAGGTGTGGTGATGGTAATACGTAGTGTTTTACTATACCACTGAAGGTCATCTGAAGGGCACGGGCTAGGCCCGACACTCGCCTTCTCTCTAGGGACGAGGATTTTATTTATACAGCTCTTTTCAATGACCCAAAGACACTTACAGTATAAGAAAAAAAAAAGAAAAAAGAAATACATAGAGTTTGTACATCACAAGGCACCAGGAAACAGCGATGTTGACATTGGTATCCAGATATACTCTCACCTGGAGGTAACTCCGCAGTTCACGACAGTCTCCCTCCAGACTGGCAATCTGCTGCTGGTACTCCAACATCCTGACACAGAGACAAAACACATCTAGAAACACCTTTCCATTGTTAGCTGGTTCCATCAACATCCTGACATACAGAGAGACAAAGGATGTTTTAACCCGGAACCACCTCTAAATACAAATTATTCATCTTTCTGACAGGACAACGGCTTGGATCGGAGCTCGTTAAGATAGTTTTAATATTCGCTGCTACTACTGTGACATTTGTGGAGGATCCAACACTTGAGGCAAATGTTTACAGTGACAATCCTCATTTAGTTTAATTTATTCATTACAAATATAGTGAGAGAGAGATACTGACTTGGCCTCATTGCTCTGAATCTCCTTATCTTTCTGTTGGATCTGGTTGTTGAGTTCTATCACACTCTGGGCCAGCTGCAAGACACACGCACACACACAAATACGTAAAGTACAGACACACTGACGCCAATATATGTCACTACATTTCCCCAATACTACATAAACCCTGAGGCTTAAACATATTACCTCATTTACTACATGAAGGCTAAACATTACAGCAGAAAAAAAAACTGCAGCACGGTTCTACAAAGCTACCATCGCAGCTAACGTGCTTGAATCTCAAGCTACGTGTGCTTATATTTAGTATAATATTACGTTATTTTGAGCCAAAATAGAGACAGACTTGTATATATTTTTTAAAGCTTCTACATGTCATCTTACATCTTAGAATTCAGAAACGGCTCCTTGGAAATAACGTCACCCTAGAGCAGAGGTCGAGTCGTGTGCCAAGGAAGGCCAAGAGTCTGTCAACCAATCACAAGCCAGCACAGCTTTCACCAGAGAGGAGGGGGGTGGGTCTCATTAGTGAACTCAGCTGCTTTGGTGTTGAGTCAGAATGAAAACCTGCTTACTGCTGCACCAGGGTCAGCCCTCTTTAAACCTCATCAACTGAAAACCATGGACTACAGTGCAGGCTTGGGACCCCAATTCTGTTCAAACATAACTGCATTTCAGACTTAAGACCCACTCTGAATGCTTAAGATTTGCTGGCAAAATTGCCATGCATCTGTGTGTTAAGTTAGAGTTAGTTTGATTGGAGTACTCCTGGCATGACTGAACACCACTGTTGTAACTGACAGACTAGCCTCCATACATCCCTTTCATTGATCTGTCAGTGGCTTTGTCTTCACAACTGTTCAACACTCTGGTGTGTTTGAGACCCGACAATGGCTACGTTTACATGCTCAACAATAATGTGATTAAGGCAGAACCCACGAGTAAGGCAGAGTAAGGCAGAGTCCATGTAAACACCGTAGTCCGATTATGTTAATGCCAAGGATTCCAAGTCCATACTCAAGAACGGACTTCTCAAGTTTTCTTGTAGAGAACAAAACACGAGCACAGAGAACAGTTTTGACCTTTTGCGATGCTCTGTTGTGCCGTCTGTTGTGTAATCCTCAATGAAAGTAGAAGGTTTCACGCATTAACAGATGGCCGGTTCTGCACTATAGAATACAGCGCTCTTTATTTGTTTGTATAGACAGAGATATATGCTTGCTAGTTATTATCTTTTGCCAGTTATCTTAAGAGTATTAAATGGCTAGTAAAACTTAGTAGTTTTGGACCAGGATGCCTCAATCACACAATGATTCTTGGGACTTTTTAACTCATCCTCAACGGTTAAGTGACCGTCCGACACATCCTGGATAAGTTGGGGTTGCCCTTGTGTTCCTTTGTTTGAGTCGTAAACCGGCCGTTAAAATATTACGTCAATCGCATCATGTGAGGACACGAGAACGGATTGGGGAACGCCTCACATCCTCCTGAGGTCTCATGTGTCCTGATCCATTTTAGTATCAACTGTGCCAGCGTAGTCAACAGTGAAACCCCAGCATCTGAAAACCTTTCATTGTAGTACAGAGTTGGGGTCAGCTCACTCCTGTTACGCTATTCAATCTGTAAATGACTCTAAAGTGAAACAGCGCTGAGACTAGCAGTCATAGTGTCCCTGTCATTGATCTGTGGCTGGCTTTATTTGTAGACTGGGCAGCAGCCTGCGATACTGTACTGAGGTCAGCTAGGCAGATAACAAGACAGTAGAGCTTTTGATTCCTGCTCCTTGTTTACATCGTGGCCCTTCCTTTCAACCAAACCTCTGGCAGGTGACGACACAATAAGCCCAATGTCATACCTGCTCTCAATGTCATACCTGCTCTCAATGTCATACCTGCTCTCACCCCTTTTCTTTTTGAGATAGTTTTTTGTTAAATGACCTATCTAGTTAGCACAAGGGTTAGTTCCATCATTCCTTGTTTGATGTAAAGGAAACAGCTACCAACCTCTCCTCGTTTCTTATGCAGTTCTGTCAGCTCCTCTTGGTGTTTGATTCTCATCTGAGCCATTTCCTGCTGCAGAGCATCGCTCCTGCTCGAGTCTGACCCAGAACTGGAAGATAAACGTTGACCAATTACCATGACAACAGTACCCTTAAAAGTAATGAGTTCAGTACCGAAACCTAATGCGCAGGTCATTTAGAATATGAGTGATGCTCTTAGAGCTGTTTAAATTGATCTCAACAGGAAAGAGGAACATTTATCTACCATCTAAAAGTGTAATCACCCCATTATCTGATCTCCGTTTTGTGCCCTACCTGCTCAATAGAGTCAGTGTCAACTAAATGACTAAGGTGTAAAGAAACTGCAGAGGCTGACCTGGGTTCATGCCCTCTCTGGACATCATATTTGTCAGTCTGGTATCTCTCTGACAGGACAGCCTGGAGATCTGATTTCTCCAGGAGACGGTTATCTGAAAACACAACAAACAAGCAAACAACCAAATGATACAAATGGTTAAAATGAAAGAGATGCACAGAAGTCTCCCATGAAGCCAGTAATAATAGACATAAGAATTTGATTACTAATGGTCCTTATTATCTCTATCCAATCAAATTAGAAAAATGATAATGTGACTGTTGTGCAGTAAAACCAGTTGAATAACAAAGTCTGGCCACTGTAGTTTCCACTGTCAGCCATGTTGGCTCCACATTCCTGCTCCATGACTGTTGCCAAGTAACTGGTGATTCTCTGTCAGCCGATTTATAATGTTGTCCATATCATGGCAATGTTATGGAAGTTGTGGAGTAGCATTATTAAAAAAAGTTAACACGGTCCATCATTATTATTTGACATTTAACATATTAGATGTACTCACATTGGTGGATGATCTCCTCAAAGGCATGCCGCTGGACCCTGTCTCTCTGCTTCAGCTGCTCAGCGATGTGTCTCTTCCAGGTACACTCCACACGCCGCTCCATGGCCACCTAGCCAGACACACAGCTATCACAACTGAAGATCACTACAAGCCAAGAACCAGGACCAAACATGATTCCTCCCAACTCAAGAAAGCTAAAGATTTCACATTTGCTGGCCTCGACCCTACACGCATCATGAGCACTAAGTCAGTCAGCAGCTAGCACCCCTCCGGTGTAGCTAAATGTGTTAAAAAGGAAGCAGAACACAGGGAAGCCACGCCGCTCATCTTCTCACTTAGAACCAGCAACAAGCTTTGAAAACACCGATATCGGAATTGACATCGGAACTACTGAACAACATTTACTAAGCTGGTTAGCAAGTCCACCCCAGAGAGGAAATAAACACCCGTGACTTGACATGTATTCCTCCAGTGGGTTAGCTTAGCATGCTAATCCTAGCTCCACGCTACACACATCCGCAACACCCGAGCGGAAAAACAACTACTCACACCATCTAATCCGGTCCACAGACGCTGGCTAGTACGCTGTTGTGCTACAGTGTTGACCGCAGTACTGTTGTTTAAGAGTATTCGGTCTTAAATAATCCGAATTAACACGCTAGCCAACATCAGCTTCTTCGGTTCCCTCGTTCGACTTCATGTCCATTTTGGCTCCGACGGCAGACTTCCGGGAATGTCGCAGGAACGTGACGTCAGCGTGACTTTGAAGGGTGTGGACGGCGGAAGTAAAGACGTGAAGACGTTAGTGTCAAGATGGTTCACGCGTCGTTCGGTCTGCGGTAAGCGTTGTCCGCTAACATGGAACCTAAAATGGTGGAGTGCATTTACTGTATAAAATTAAAATATTCATGAATATTCATGTTAGTCGTTTAACGTGGTAGCAATAGATAAAACATACAGCAGCTAATCCAAGAACAGTTTATTCAAGAACCTCATGGAAATTCATTACTGAAATTGTACAGCACCACCCTTAGCGAAAAGGAACATCTGCTAAACAAAAGTGGGTTGTTGTTGTTGTTGTTGTTTTAATGAATTTAAAGACGAGTCTATGTCTCATACCGCTATTAGTAGCTTGCTAAGACCTTAAACATTACTCTGTTTGGCTAAATCAAATAAGCCCCTCAGAAAAAAAGATATTGGACAGAATGTGAGACACTCTCATTGACTCCCAGTCAAAACAGAAGCGCTCTAGTCTGCTTAACGGGGTTTAAAGAGAAGCCGGAAGTCGGAAGGTGAATCTCTCTTCGCCTGTATTTCTCAGACAGAAGTACAGCAGTTGTAGTAGTGAAATCTTTTTCTATCTCAAATTAGTATTCGGGTATATCAGCCTGACAGTGACCGAAATATGCAATACAACCATACATACATGCAAATAATTAAAATACATTACGAAAAAACGTAGTTGTAATGGCACCAGGCTAGTAGTTATGCCTGTTTTCCTCCAGTAGAGGACGCCAGTCCCATGAGACACAAACACTTTACATTGATACCCGGAGTCAAATAGAACCAGCCGACAATAGATGACAAATAGCCAAGACAGCTTCAGTAATCATTTTATTTACAACACATATGAAACTTCAAAACTTTACACACAAACAATCCACAGGTCTCTAAGTTTGGTAACAAAGTGGCCTTTAAGGTACTTAAAACTATATAACTAGGACTGCAGTACTTCAAAAGTCTCTCACCTAATGTGTATTTGCTTTGTCTTGGATATTTTTATGTTTTGGTGATTCCACTCTAGACCAATTCAAATATAAAATAATTAGGTAAAAATCACAAGATTCTCTTCACTGTATTATGTGCTCTATTTTTCAGCAAAACACTTTCAGAACAACCTTTTAAAAAACTGCCCACCAGTTTGATGTTGGTCTGAAATAAGACGAGATGGTAAACCCTCCATTCAGTAACAGTTGTAGATAACTGAATAAAGCAGAATAACAATGTTTCTGTGTTTTAAACGTATGCTTTGGAGCTGCCTGACTCTGACACCGGAGTTGCTCTGTAGATCTTGTGGCCTTGGCCTGTTTTGGAGTAGTTGTATGAATACTGCCTGTTGGACAAGAGAAGAAGAACATTGCATTATTAAAAAAAAAAGACATTTCTGGTTTACAGCACGTCATGACAGGCCACTGTAAGACCAGGCAGACTTACACATCACATTAGACAGAATCCATCATATATCCAGCTCATTAACAGAGAACCTGACATTTTCAATCTGCTACCTTTCCCCTGGTACATGTCACACAGGTAAAACGTTTCTACATTTTCCATAAACTAGGCCTTTAACATTGTTAGGATTTCTTGTGGGTTTCACTAGCTGCAAGCTAACAAGTTAATGTAATTAAAGGTGCTATCTGTAATGTTAAAAAAAAAGTTGCATTACCACATTGTATCTTAAGATATAGTATAAAGGTGATGGTCTGAAAGCTTCCCCTCTCTCTCTGTTTTGATTGTGCCTCAATGGTGCTGTTTCTCTCTACTTCCTGGTCTTTGTTTTGCTTTGATGGCCCATCAATCAGCTCCTCCCCTCAGCCTGTCCATCAACATACAGGTCCTCCTCTCAACCAGGACAACAGTATAAAAGCCCTTCCGCCATGCTCTCAGTTCACAGAAGTAGGAGAACTACCACAAGATGACAGAGAGTGTGTGCTGGAGGAGGACACAAGCTCTGCTTCTTGTTTTGGTTTGTTGGTTTATTTCACCTCACTAACACTAGAGGCCAGTAATGTGACAATCTTACAGCAACTTTAGCACCTTTAAAGGAGCACGGTGTAAAGTCATCCCTCTGGTGTTTACAAGGCAAAATGCGATCAGAATACAAAAACATTCAATAACAATTGTACGGAGCCCCGCATTGGCCATTTACTGTATACATAGTGTGACTTTTCATGCAAATGACTTAATACTTCATTACCACAAAGTATATTTCTTCATGCTAGAGTACAGAGCCCTGCATTACATCATAGTAACACAGTATTGATTCATTCTACTGATAGTGCTATTTACCCTGGAGGTGGTCCTGATGGATCTCTCCTACAGGAGCAGCAGAGCATGGAGCCCCCCAGTATGGCCAGACAGGCAGCCCCCCAGCCTAGATACAGACCTGCACCCAGCTCGAACCTGCAGCAAACACATCAGTCAGGTTTATTATTGATCAACAGCAGTGGGACTTTGTAAAGTGACGTCCAGTATAGTCAGATAGACAGCTCCCTAGTGAAGAAACAGACCTGCATCCAGTTCAAACCTTAGAAAATGTTACACACTGTACATATTTCACCTTTAATAAACACATCTATAATATTCAGCTGTGCAATATTTTACTTAGTTTTAATCATTCTGTCGGAGGTGAAACAGTTTTCAGAATGCAGATATCTTTTATTTCAGTGAAACTCTGGAATTAGTATACAACAACGGGCATGAGGTGTGTTGGTGACTGTGTGTACCGACGTTCTCCTCCTCGAGGTGACTCACCTGACTCCTCCGTTGAAGGGGTCGTGGAACTCCTGGACTACTCTTGCAGCGTACCAGGAAACAGCTATGAGAGTGCACAGACCTGGAGGAACAGCGAGGCTCAGAAACTAAGAATACTATTAAACTAGAATACTGGACTAACTGTTATATGTGTTTAGTGTTGTAAGATGTAATCCCCTGCTACTGTAATCCTCTTTCATTCATACCTGCAAATGGTTGATGCAGATCAAGTCCAATTTATTTCTAAAGAGCTTTAACCAAAACAGGCTCATTCCAAAATGGTTTGCAGAGCAATATGGGGCATAAATACAGATTAAGACAATAAAGAAAAAACATATAATATTAAAACAATATATATATTTTTGGACTAATTCTAGTGTTGTAATGTTTCATTTCCCTGGCTGTTATTAGTATTTATATGATGTTCCTTCGTCTGTGTTCCATTTGATTTAAATTCTATTTAGGGGGATTTTTTAAATCACTCTAATCTAGAATAGATTTTTCATCCCTAAATGGATTAAACTGGATTATTCCTGGGAATGAGTTTACATTAATTGGCCACTGGCACATGACCACAGTGGAGTGGAGCCAGGACAGCTGACATCAGAGCCACATACCTGACAGAATAAACAGGCTTCCACCAGTCAGGGCAATTTTGCCTTTAGCCTGGTCCGAGGTTCTGCCTATCTTGGTGCATTTTAGTCCCAATACAGAGACGATGATAGAGGCCAGACCCACCAGCAAGGACAGGATCATCAGAGCTCTGCAGGCCTGGATGTGGGCTGGGATTAATATAGACAGGGAGTTAAGCAAATCAACAGGTACAGCGCAGGAGGAACCAGATGATCACAGGTCTGCGGCTGTGGACATGTGACCAGACAAAGACAGGAGGCCGACCTTTTGAAAAAGGTCACACCTTCTTTCATAAGATACTTGATAGTACACGATTAAGTAAGTAAGTCAGTAAACTTGGATACTTGGAAATCCTTTGTAGCAACACACGGTTGATATTTTTGTTATGTTTATAACAATGTCCGTTTTTGAACACTAACTTCCAATGGAGACTCTGATTCTCTTACAGTCCCGCCCCCTTCAGTATCCAGTACTTCCTGTCTTTCGATTTGGGCCTGATCTCATCCCACTTACATTCACATCCATGTTTAAACTACAGCAGAGCCAGGTTACCGGGACGCAATGTCCTGTTGTAACGGTTCCTCAAGACACACTACAAGCATCTACTAACCTACTTAGGAGCTAAGGAGGGATAGGAGGAGGTGTATCTTAGCCACTGGGACTTAATCAACATTAAAGCAAACTAGGAGTGAATTAGGATTATTCCACTGTTTTCTTGCCTCAGACGTTCACTTCAGCACAAAACAACGATGTTACTACAGCAACTGTTTACAGTAATCAGTTATTTTACTCCAGAGCCAACAGCAGGACGTTTTAAACACAGTTGATTCCTCCAGGCGGTCAACCTACCAGGCAGGGCCAGTAATGACTCAAAGTCCCGACAGTTCTTGATGCCGGTGCTGTCCTCGGCACACGAGCCCCAAAGGTTCTGATACTGGCGCATGGAAATGATCACGCTACCGGAGACCGAGGACATCTTCCAGTATTCATTAGCCAGACAGGCTCCGGTCAGCAGCCAGCCCCCGACGCCCAGGAGGAAGGCCGTCAACTCCCTCGCTGTTGACATGGTCGCTCTCCGCTACTTTCCTAGCTCTCTCAAAAATACTATCAAGGAAAGTAAAAAAGAAAAAGACTCACATCTGTCTCTCTCTTTTTCTTTTTCCTTTCCCTCTCTTTCAGTCTCTTTGTTTCTCTCCGTCTCCAAAATACACCTGCGTAGAAAGACTTTCAGGCTCTTAAGCGGCTCTTAAATGGAAAATTGAGATCACTCAGAATCACTTACGATACTATTATCTCTCTCTCTTTCTCTCTCTCTGTCTCAACAAAATGGCCGCTCCAACATATAGTATATATTCTGCCAGTGAATAATCTGTCTGTCAGTGTGTTGAACGGGTTCAGGTGTGTTGAACTTGACTCTTTGCTCCGAGGCCATAAACCTCACGGCTCCTCCTCCTCTGAGGTGATGATGGTAACCACACTGAAGCAGGAGGACTGTTGGCTGATGACCTACATGCCAGAGCCATAAACAGACACATTTTGGCCAGTACAGTTTCCAGTGTCGACCATGTTGGCTCCACAGTCCAGTTCCACGGCTGTTGTTAAGTAACGGGTGGTTCTCTGCCAGGTGGTCTTTAGAATGTTGGTCATGTCACCATGGTGATGGTATGGAGGACATTGTTACATAGCGCTTGCAACCTGGACTAACTCTGTCTATATAGGGCTCTGGTATAATCTAGACTAACCTTATTTATATATGACTCTGGATGGATTTGATTGTGTCACTGAAAGAAATCCACAAACTGTTTGATTGTAAGGAGGTTTGGATAAATTTGCATCCACCAAATACCAGAGGTGTTAAATGGTGTGTGTGTGTGTGTGTGTGTGTGTGTGTGTTTTAACAGGAGGGGTGTGAGTCTAATGAGCCCTTATGAAAGACAAGACTGAACCCAGATCAGAAACAACATTTGGGGGAGACGGTTTAGGAGCCCTGGACCAGGCTTGACTGTCAATCAAGGGATGACTGTCAATCATTGACTCAGCCTTGATACTTGTAACAACTAACAACCAGTTTCCTGTTTGATGTGAAACTGTGACCAGTGTCTGGAGTCGAGGATTATACTGTATATCAAGTATATTCAAGTATATCTGAATACATCTGACTACACCACAGGAAACATTTATTTCATTTATTTAACCTTTTTATATCCAAGGACAGTTTAATTTTGCAGCCTGGACCATTCATACAGAGCATCCCAGTATAACCAATCTACTGGTGGCCACCTTCTGGACAACCACTGCTGCATTGTCATCTTCAGAAAATATAATTATAGTAAAAGATTTATTTAAATTATAGTATAAGTTTAGTACATTTGTTTCGTATCTTATATGTTTAGTTTAATATATCTACACTAAAATCAGATTTTAAATGATAATATATATATTATATATTATAATTATTGTATTATTACTATAACTACTTTTCTACTATAGTACATAAACCCATATAAAATACTAGTAGTTTTAGACTATAGTACATAAACCCATATAAAATACTAGTAGTTTTCGACTATAGTTAATACATTTAAGGCTTCTTACCTGGCAGTCCTAGTACAGTCTTGAATCTGCTGCATTGGATCGAACCCGTGGAGGAAGCAGCACAACTCATCCACAAGCCCTCAAACTGCGACTGGCTGCTGGTGACCGAGTCAGACTGGCTCCGGACCCTCCACATCTGGGAGCTGGTACAGCTGGACTGGAGGCACAGGGACACCACGCCCAGAACCAGACCCAACACCTGCAAGGCTAGGGTCATACTGCTCACCTGGGACTGACCTAAACCTATACAGAGAGGACTGGACGATGATGTCATCATTAGGAGACCAGTTCTAAGCTGGAAGGAAGACACCATGACGTCACACATCTACATTTTAAATGAATTTAAAATTACATTTTAAATTCATAAGATACTAATTACATTTTAAATTCATTTAAAATGATGCTCTTGTCCAGAGAGACAAAAATAGGTGTGACAGCAGAATAATATAGCAGGCAGGTGAAAGGTCGAAGAGAACCAGAACCACCAGAACCAGAACCAGAACCAGAACCAGAACCAGAGAAATTAACAGAAGTTGAAGTTAGATTTGAACAAGAACTAACCATTCCCAAGTAACATCACCTTTTGCTTGTTTTCACCTGCAAGTACAGTTATTATAAATTCACTAGTGGGATATCTACTGATGTGGGTTCGAATCCGACACTCGCCTCGTCTTCTCTGCCTCAAATCAACAACATCAGACGGTCTTTGGTATAAAGTCTAGAACATACTATTATGATGCACAGAACACAACCCAACCAGACATATAGATAATGTGTGAAAAAATACCAGTGAATTAATAAGAAACATTTGAGATGAGATATTCTCATCAGCTCATCTCACCTGCACAAATCTGTTTCAGCATGTTCAAAAATTATAATTTTTTAAAATTATTTTACTAACTGAATAAACTACTACTCTAAATACATACTGACATATTTACTCCGTTCAGTCAGGTAACATTGTCACAAAAACAAAAAGAGACAGTTCTTACCAGACGTTCCTGTATCAAGCTTGATAATCTTTTTTAAATATGTTGTGTTTTGACGTAGGCCTCGTCTCGTGTTTCTCTATCTTGCCTGTGATTCTTTTCCAGCTGCTGTTGCAGAAGATCAACGCCGTCTGCCTGATGTGGAGACTAGGTGGTCGTTCTCGGGGGATTTGAAACCTGAGTTTGTCCCCAGTGAGCAGTTTTTGGTGACAAGGTCATTGAACCCTTGGGAAGGTTGAAGCCATGTACACACATCACTGTTAGCATATGAAAACCTCTCATCTCCCTAAAGCCACAGATAGGCTTGAAATGACATGGCAGGTTTTGAAAGGACCTTAGAAACATGACAACTAACAGGTACACATAAGACCGTGAGAAACACAAATTAAAATTAAAATAAGAATCCTCCCAACTGAAGTTATGAGGTTGTCGTGTGTTTCCAACGGTAGTCTCTCAGAACGAGGCAGGTGTCCTGGTTGAACTCGGCAAACCCAAGATCTGTGTGTTCCTTGGAAATTATTTAGTTTTTAGTTTTGGTTCAGTAGTTTAGATTACAGTACTAAACCTGTTCTTATTTGGACAGTTTATTTATTTATCTTATTTGTAATAAAAGCATTAATGAGACACATCAAACAGGAAATTAAAGCAGGAAACTGTTATGTTGCTAAACATGTAACAGAACAGCCATGTTCATATTTTAAGCAGTGAAGAGGAAAATGGATGGACATCCTCTCTCTATCTGTTCTCAGAAGCCACAGTAGTTCCTTCCTGAGACTGTTACTGGACTTTAGACTGATTACAGGGAGAACTTCCTGTTTCCTATATCGGTGACACCGCTACTCACCAAATTACTACTGAACATAAAAGTAACTCTCAGAGTGGAATATTGTTGAAGTTTTAGCTAATTGAAAACCTTTGCCAACAAGTTTCTTGAGTTTTAAGTACGGCATCACCTGTTGTAAAGATCAAATATTAAATATTAAAATATGAAGTCACAAATTTCAGCCTTTGCCAAGGTAGAAATGACCAATTTGTAAACTAAAGTTTCTGTGAAACCTAATCAAGTCGTCTGAAAACACAACATGCAACAATAACACAGTGAGATTGTGTGATTTAATGGTGGAAAGAGAATGGTCATAGATCCTCTTAGTGGTGCACCTTCCTCGTCAAAGAAACTGAGGGCAAGAACATGTAGGGTGTCCTCCACTATCCTGGTGAGAACAGTCTCTCACCTCTCCAACACCTCCCATGGAAGACATGCTGGACGACCCCGCGGCGTCTCTTTATTAATAACAATAATAATAGCGATAATAATAATAACAAACTTTATTTGACACTTTCCATTAAAGCAAATCTCAAAGTGCTGCAAAAGATAATTAATATAAAATAACATTAATTTTAGGTAAGTTAAAAAATAATTAAAAGGAGGTAATTAAAATAAAGACTATATAACAGAAAATGCCTCCCTGGTTATCTAGAAGTTTCTGTGGTGGAGCGTGAGAGCGTCCTGAAAGCACTATATGACTTCATGTCGGTTAATGAACAACTAGCAGACAACAGAGGAGAGCGAAGTCCATCAGCTACAGTTTGTCTCCTGGACAATTTCAGTTCGGTCTGGTCGGTTCAGTCATGTGATTGGACGTCAGGGCGGTGTAGTGATTAGAGAGAGACACCCGGGTTCAATTCCCTGTGATGGTAAGAATCTGCCCTGCCATAGGATCCTTGAGCAAGGCACTGACCCTCTACCAGCTCCAGGGTTAATGCTCTACAGCTGACCTCTGACCTCCCTGTGGAGGGAGGCAAGATAAAAGAGGATTTCCTGACAGGATCAATAGAGTTCCTCATTATTGTGTTTAGAAGCATGAGCAAATAAAAAAAAAAGTCTTCTATTGTTGACCACTGGGAGCTGCCCAGTACAACCACAGTCTTCTACTGTTGACCACTGGGAGCTGCCCAGTACAACCACAGTCTTCTACTGTTGACCACTGGGAGCTGCCCAGTACAACCACAGTCTTCTACTGTTGACCACTGGGAGCTGCCCAGTACAACCACAGTCTTCTACTGTTGACCACTGGGAGCTGAACAGTACAACCACAGTCTTCTACTGTTGACCACTGGGAGCTGAACAGTACAACCACAGTCTTCTACTGTTGGGCACTGGGTCAAGTTGAAGGTTTAGTGCCTTGCACAAGGGACAGGCAGGGACAGGGGAGAGGTTCTCGTTCAGTAACCTGCTCTAAACTCAGCTTTCGGTCTGGTTTGTACATA
>OMKK01091149.1:2335-12383 GCA_900302305.1 Polymixia japonica
GGCTGCTGTGCGATTTTACAGATCTGCACAGAGGAGGCTTTCGCAATTTCAAAGACTAGGACAGGGGTTATCTTTCTCTTGCAGTGTTGATGTGATTGTCAGACATATGGTTTGGTACGCCTTGTTACTCTGGTGGTCTCCAAAGAGTTAGCTACCTGGGGAGGAGTAGCATCTGCTTAGTTTGAGTCATACCTCAATTCTTTAATTATACGTGTTTGCCGGTTTGTTGTTGGATTGTTTTCTATGTCACATGAGATACTCACAAAGACGTGGTTTACAGACACTTGAGCTGCACATTGGAGCTCTAACTGTCTTAATGAGGATTACCTTGGCAGCCAGGTGGACACACACACACACACGCACACACACGCACGTACACACACACACACACACACAAACACCCTGGCTCCTTGGTACTACCTAACACCAGGTTGTTGTTCATCATCATTTATCTGTTAAAAGATGAAGAATGTTCTTTTGTCTTGAAATACCCTAAATCATCATGTTAAATCTGTCACAATTTATTGTTATGTAGTTAATTATCTAGTTTAGAGCCAGATTTTTAAGTTGCACAGCATGAGAATGCTGCTATGGTTCTACATTACATTTGACATTTTGAACATTTAGCCGATGCTACTGTATAATAAGTGTAACAAGCTTTTAAGATCACCAACATTTATATTCTGTAAGGGACTATCGTCAAAATGGCTTGTTTTTAAGTTTTTGTCTGTTTTCACTTTAGCCTCTGTGCCACAGTTCTGCAATTCCCCTACAATGATAGTGATGGTGGGACTCCCAGCCAGAGGGAAGACCTACATCTCCAAGAAGCTCACCAGATACCTCAACTGGATTGGGGTTCCTACAAAAGGTCGGTTTTCAAGGTGAATCTTTGGTCTTTTACATATGAGTGCATAAAAAAATTTCGCGCCAGATGGTTAGTTACACAGAACCGTCTGGGAAGTCTTCATTGGAAACTGTTTGGAAAAGGGTAGGCGCTTTCAAAAAATTCTTGGCAGGTGATTGGATGAACAGATCTGTCTATCACCGTCTATCACGGGCTAATCACCATGGATGTATTAGGTTGTCACACCTACACCACGCCCATAGCTGCCAGTAGTTCCTCATAGGACGCTGATTGGTCCGAACCAGCTGTGGTTCGGCCACAATCGCATTAACTTGAAACCAAGTTACAAGATAGATTCTCGCAATTGCGATTCTCGCGGTGAACTCGTGATCTCGCGAATCCAGCTGCCTCGCAATAATAAATAATAAAGAAAACGACCCGGCACTGGAAAACATTACAATGTTTATACACTGTTTCTTTTATGGTACAGTAGAAGCACACACCCATGCCATAATGTGAAGCCTGAAGTTAGTTTTATGGGAGTTTTGCCCTGCCTTAATGAGGAGTTTTAACTTTTATCTGTCCCGCCCCTCAGTGTTTAACGTGGGCCAGTACCGCAGGGAGGCTTGCCAGACCTACAAGAACTTTGAGTTCTTCAAACCTGACAATGAAGAGGCCATGAGGATACGCAAGTAAGACAGAATAACACAGATCAGGATGAACCTTATTTATCGATAAGGTTTCAGTGCGATGGGTTGAGATTCATAGCTTGTATTTAGTCATTTTAGTTTCATGAGTATATTGTCGTTTTCGTGTCACATTCTTTGTGTTTTTGTGTTTGCCCTGCAGTATGTGAATGTGTCTCTCTCTCAGGGCATGTGCAGCAGCTGCCCTCAAAGATGTGACTGTCTACTTCACAAAGGAACAGGGTCAAGTAGCCGTGAGTAAGAGGACAATTAAAACTGTCCACCTCATCACAATAAAATTCCGTTGTACTCCCACCTAACATGAATAATCTGGTGAACAAAAGGTACAGGCGTATAGTCATATAATTCATATCCTAAAAATGAATGCGTTTGATTTAACATGTGAATGCATTTGATTTAATATGTGAATGTATTTGATTTAACATGTGAATTTATTAGATTTAACATATGAATGCATTTGATTTAACATGTGAATGCATTTGATTTAACATGTGAATGTATTTGATTTAACATGTGAATGTATTTGATTTAACATGTGAATGCATTTGATTTAACATGTGAATGTATTTGATTTAACATGTGAATGCATTTGATTTAACATGTGAATGCATTTGATTTAACATATGAATGCATGTGAATGTATCCCCCGGTGTCTTAGAATTGTATTGGTGTTAATGTCTTTCTCCTGTACTGTCAAGGTGTTTGATGCTACCAACACCACAAGGGAAAGGAGGGCCATCATTATTAGTTTTGCCAAGGAGAGAGGCTACAAGGCAAGTACAGGACTGTACTTGTTGAGTGTCATCTTGCGTAATTTCCCCAAGGACCTCTCATCTCATCTCGTTTCATCTGATCTTATCTTATATATAGGTTTTCTTTGTGGAATCAATCTGTGATGACCCAGACATCATTGCAGAGAATATCAAGGTGAGAACAACTTTCACATTAAAGGTGCTATCTGTAATATGTTAAAATCAAATGAAAAGTCGAAGTATTACATTGTATTGTAATATAATATATAATGGTGATCGCCTGAAAGCTTCTCCTCGCTCTCTGTTTTGATTGTGCCTCAGTGGCGCTGATTCCTTCTACTTTCTGGTCTTTGTTTTGCTTTGACGGTCCGTCAAACAGGTCCTCCCCTCAGCCTGCGCAAGCCGGAACACTGTGCTTCTTATTTTGGTTTGTTAGTGTAGTTCATCTCACTAACGCTAGAGTTCCGATCTTAGAGATAGCACCTTTAAAGTCACGTTAAAGTAAAAAGTAATTATATTACATCCCGTCGATCCTCATGTCAAGAGCAAAAAATGTTGTTGCAGTTAAGTAACACAGGTCAAACATTCAACAAAATACATGATACTGTACATTGCAGATCACAGGTCATAGGTCATACTGTAGGTCACAGAGCACAGTTAAATGTAAAATATAATATACTGTAAAGCAACAAAAGAAAAATTCAGTAACGCATTAAAAGTGACTCAGCAGGTGTTTGTAGAGCAATAGCTCGAGGTATAAGCGGCCGTCTAGACCTGTCTTTCTTGAAGGTTGGGGGCCAAAATCTGTAAACGGTGGATGTCTGGGGTCAGAAAGGAATTTTCTGAGCATGTTTCGGAGAACTTGATTTTTCTGAATTCCTTTACTGAGGTGTTCTTTCCTTTCCAGCAAGTGAAATGTGGGAGTCCAGATTATGTCGATCGTGACACAGACGAGGCAATGCAAGACTTCATCCATCGCATCCAGTGTTACGAGGAAAGCTACGTACCGATAGATGATGAGAAAGACAGGTACTGATCCACGATCTTTTTCTCAATGTCTTCTCAAAAAGGAGAAAGGTGCAGCATTAAAATCACAAACAACAATAAAAACGTGACCCTAACCTTTACGTTTCGCTAATGACAAAGCTACTTTTCCATTTCTCCCTAAAAAAGTTATTCCCCCCCCCCAAAATAAATTTGTAACAGGAAGCTCTCCTACATCAAGATCTTCGACGTGGGCAGTAGATACCTGGTGAACCGGGTCCAGGACCACATCCAGAGCAGGATCGTCTACTATCTCATGAACATCCACGTCACGCCGCGCTCCATCTACCTGAGCCGCCACGGAGAGAGTGAACTCAACCTGGTCGGGCGCATCGGAGGAGATACAGGCCTCTCCCCTAGAGGTCAGAAGGTGAGAGGACCACACATAGAGGAAGAGTTCGGAATATTCACGTTTTTCCCGTAATTTCCCGTAAAGCTGTCTGGTTGTGAAATCAGCTCAAATTTCAATAGATGTACCAAAACTAGCTGCAAAAATTTGCAGATGCAGAGAAATCTGAGCAAGTTGTGTTAATTTACAAAGCAAAATTTGTGGATACGAATACACCTGTTCCCTCCAGTATGCCAAATCCTTAGCAACCTTCATCAAGAGCCAGGACATCCGTGACCTGAAGGTGTGGACCAGCCATATGAAGAGGACCATCCAGACTGCAGAAGCTCTGGGACGTCAGTATGAGCAATGGAAACCCCTCAATGAGATAGACGCCGTGAGTTCATATTCATCTCTCTGCTTGAAGCATAATCGCATCTTTTTGACAAAGAACCTTGTTACTTTTATACGCTATGTTTTCGGATGATGTGTTCAAATGACATTATCTAAACCATTAAACCAGACTAGAAGTTAGGGTCATGTATGGGTTCATAGTTAAATAGAGGTCGTGCACTTTCAGATTTGTAACATATAGAATGTAGAGAATAAAATATTCACACCACAAAGGATTTGGATTGATTGTAAAGCTGTAAAGTGCATTTACTCTTCGCAAAAACATTCAAACCAAATGTCTGACTCTGCGTTCACATGCCTCAGATGTATGGCTACAATAATGTGGAACCCTCCTTTCTGTTCACGGTGAAGTCAATGTTTTTAATGTAATTTGATCTCCCTAAGGGCGTATGTGAGGAGCTAACCTACGAGGAGATTCAGGAGAATTTCCCTGAAGAGTTTGCACTGAGAGATCAGGACAAGTATCGTTATCGTTACCCCAAGGGTGAGGTAGGCCTTCTTCTGAACATATCATATGCCGTAAATCCGATTGATACTAAATCCTAATGACATTAACACTTGGGAGATAGGACCTGGGAGGGGTTGAATCACTGATGGACTCTTCTCTCTCTCTCTCTCTCCCTCTCTCTCTCTCTCTCTCTCTCTCTCTATGATTTAGTCCTATGAGGACCTTGTCCACCGTCTGGAGCCAGTGATCATGGAGCTGGAGAGGCAGGAGAATGTTCTAGTTGTCTGCCACCAAGCTGTGATGCGTTGCCTGCTGGCCTACTATCTAGATAAACCTTCAAGTACAGAAAATCAACTCCTACACATATTAGCATATTTTTCCACACGTACTGACATACAAATACGTCTATAGTTCAGTATGTGAGACTTGTCAGGCATTTTGTTTTCAACTGTACACTTCTACCCCCTTGCAGGTGAGTTGCCATATCTAAGATGTCCTCTGCATACCGTGCTCAAACTAACACCAGTAGCCTATGGTGAGTGGTCCATGTCTACCAAGTGTGTGGAACATCCTAACTTTGTCTGGAAAGCTTTCATTGAGGCTCTTGATTTCTCTCATCATTTGTAGGGTGTAAAGTTGAGTCATTTTTCCTTAATATTGAAGCCGTCAACACACACAGAGAAAAACCTGTGGTAAGTTTCCACAAGCGTGCCATTTGTCACAATGGATATTAATGGATGCAGGCCATGGTTCTATTGTAGATTACATGATGGCATAGAATGTGTTTTATCATTTGTTTGTATAATTGTAGATTATGTGAAATATACTGTATATGTAAAGTGGTGAAAATTCAAAATTCTCTATCTGAAAATCTTCTCAAATTCACCATTCAATATTTCTAATATGATCCAGGCTGTTACTTTACATACTAGTCTTCAAAAAGAAGCATAATCTGTTTTAATTTTGTACTATCAATGACATTCAGGTATTTGCACATTCAGTTGTGCAAATAACAACTCGCTCAGTATTCAAATGCACACTGAATTTTGTCCCTGCTGTTGTAGAACGTTGACATTGACCGGAAACCAGAGGACGCCCTGCAGACTGTTCCTGATCACATATGAAGGCTGTTTGGGAGACATGGACTCTAACGGTGGACAGTTGGATGCAATGCTATTCGCGGGTTAACTTCAACTGCAACTACTATTAGATAAGCACTCCAGTTTAAACCTCATTGTTTGAAAACAAAGTGGCTGGAGGGATTTGAGGGAACGAAAAGGAAGGACAAGGGAGAACCTGGATTACTCAACCATGTTGCATACATACTGAATATGTAAAAAAAATGCATGGACTGATTTCTGCCTCCTTCTGGAATAGCTGAAAAGGACATACTCTCAACCTGGTCTAAGGGGTTCTATTTCTGACATGTCTATGAAATGTTCCTCTGCCTGACCATGACTTCCTGTACAAGACATACAGAAGATATCACATTGTTTGGCTATGATTTAAAAAGGCACTGGGGCCTAGAGAAAACATGAACTAATGTATTGTGACTGTTATTGTAGTGAGCTGAGAATACATAGTCCATGCAGCTGTACTTAGTCCATGTTGTGTTGTTGATAATTACGCTATTAGTATTAATGAGCACCATGGACAGCACCCAAACAAACAAAAATGGATGCAAATGAGGTGTGTCAATGTTTTGACCGTATAGGTTCTGTAATGTAGATAAGTTGCTACTCAGTAGCCATGCTATGTTCACTAAAGGGAAATAAATACTGCCTAAAGGAAATCACTCTGACTGACAGAACCAACTACAGACATGTTTTTAAGTAGGACGTTTCACATTACAAATAACAGCCATTTTTGTTTTGGGTTGGCAGCTTTATTTTAATGTTATTGTTTCCAATAGACTAATGGGGTAGCAGTTTAACTGATTTTGGGAATACCGTAGAGAAAGTTCCAATAACAGACCAATTCTTAAGCGCCTCCAACAATAAGCCCTTGTACACTCAAGAAAAAACGAAAGTCAAACGTGGAACTAATTTCTATGCAGAATATGGCCTATTGGAAGAAGTATTTTAAAGTAGCACGTAGTCACAGTTCGCAAGTGGAGAGAGAGAGAAAAAAAGAGAGTTGTATCTTTAAATATTCCACCTTCACGGGTTAATAATTCGTCATTTTTCATAGTCAACGATGGCAACAGTCCGCGAAATTTCCAGTATGCATGAATACAAGCAAGGATGATGGTGTCGTGAACCCAGTGGGACGTATATACGTATATAGCTCACTCACAATCTTTGGCCAAATGATTATCTGACAGATGTTGCGACCACTTTTCCGAGCAACTGCTACTATTTTATTATTACAGTGGTTTCCAAAAGGGAGGGGAAAGACTGCCCCTTGCAAAAATAACTTCTGTAAAATGTAAGGTTTGTACCACGTCTTGCAGACGCGCTGCTTCACTCCGACTAACAAAGTGAGACCATCGGGACTCGGCAACTCATCCTTTTGGAGCCTATAACCTGTACTATTATGGAAAGAATGACTTTTAGAATGAAATGCATTTTATTCATTTTCACGTTTTATTTACAAGAGGGATTATCAGGAGAGTATGAAGCACACCTTGGAGCAAATAACGTACTTTTACAGGTGAGGTTGATTTTTTTTCCGGGATGGCCAAAGTGGGACTTTTTCAGTTTTGTGGGGAAGGTCTTTAAAGGCACAGTTGTACTACTTTATTGAACAGAAAGAGTGTCCATGCAGCTTTATCTATTTTGTAATATAAATGCAGAATACATCATTAAATAATCAAACATTAATACCATATCTAATCACAGATAGCACTAAATATTTGGTAGAATAATGGCTCTACGGTGTTTATCCAGTAAGAAGCCAGTAAGTGGGCTTTTGTCTATATGAAAATACTGTAGCAATAATGCTGATAAAACAATGGCTCCAAACTGGTAAAAATGTCTCAAACAGTTATAATGTTTTTAGAATGAATTATATATTTTATATATACCAAAGGGTCTCCACACATGAAGCTATTTGTTTATGTTAAATTCCCAGCAATCTCCGGGATATGTGGTAATATATTGACACAGAAATGATTTGTGTGCAAAATGAACATCTGAGGCTGTACCACGCACCATCACTGCCCCTGTGTACAGTGAACGCATTTATTTCCAGTTCACTTCCCTTCAATTCATGAATGGCTTTGATTCAGACTATTTTGACACAAAATCTGAAGCCAGCCTTCACACACAGATTGTGGAGATTACTTCAAAAAGGAGGCATTTTTGCTGAACAAAATATAGCACTGCGCAACTATGGTGTGGTGTGGCAGTGGATAAAGTTATTTTTAATGTCACTTGGACTTTTTTTTTTCATTAGCAGCGTAGGCCTAGTTCACAAAAACATTCATTACTTCTGCTACCTTGTTTCCCTTCCAGAGATTAAAGCGTCAGAGCAAACCAGCAAGGCCGGTGGTAAGTTTGTGGGGTTTTGTTCTCAAAATGTGTTTGATATTATGTCAGATGAGTAATATTGATTGATGCTTTTTCTCCATAACCAAAACCGTACAACAGTATTTTAATCTTCTTTTGTCAAGTGCCCAGTATTGTGAAATTTGGGCTTAATTCTCGTTGGGAGAGTCGAGCCCCTTACGCCACAGTACTTGAGAATTGAGAAAGACATAAAGTTCCTCATTGTCTTACTAACAAGCATCTCCTACAAAGCTCATTTGATATCTGGGAAAGCCTTCGCATGTGATTGCAGATATCTGAACTGAAATATGATGACTAAAATACCATACTACTCCATTTGCCAGTTAGGAAATAATAACTAGAGAGCTAACAGTTCCGCGACCTGGACCTCGGCCCTTCCATAAAGAGCAAACGAAAGAACAACATTCTAAGACTGGGTAATAACCACTGATACCAATTATGTAATAATCATTAGGAGTACAACAGTACGTCTTGAGCTTCTGGGCTGCTGTAGAAGCAGCGTTTCCTCTACACATATGCCTGCTGTACGAACCACAGCTTTCCTAGATGAGGGCGGACGGCTTCTGTGCCCGTCTACTTCAGGCCCGTCTCCCGGTCCTGCAGTAATGTGGCCAGAGTTGACCAGATCGGTCTCAGCAGGCGCCAGCATTAACCAAGCAAACAAGAGGAGGGGAGAGATACCACGCAGAGAACCGCTTTGTGTTGTGTCGTTAACTTGTCAAGCCAAAGCCAGAGCAAACCACGGCGTGCCAACGACAGAAAGTACGACCGGGAGTTATGGTGTGTTTTCCCCGTTTGCCGCAGGATAGTAAACCGAGTTTGAATATGTATTCAGCACTGTCTCATGCAGACAGAATTCTAAATCTAAGTCTAAATCCGTCCTGATCTGTGATGTTAAAGCTGTGTATAGCGCCAGTGAGAAAGATACCCAGGTTTACGCTCTGTGAGAACGGGTGCACTTCCTGGATCTTTAGACTCAAACAAACATTTTCTGCGTCCACCCAGCCAGGCTCCTATGAACACAACGGAGCAGAGCGTCTTCAGGAAGTCACAGATTAGAGTTTAACTTTAGTTGTTTCTATCTTGTAGGACAGAGATGGTTTGTGTTGACATCCCTAGAATTGGGATGTAAATAAATATCAAATCTTCAAGTCATTTATTCATGTAAATACGTTCATGTGTTACGTTGCCAGCTGAAGGTGACAGACTACCATGTGAGGTGTTCGGTGGTGTCCCGCTATGCCGTCACCACGGTCCAGAGCTCAGTGTGGAACCAGCTCCACATCACCAAGGAGGCCGCGTTTGAGGTGGACCTGCCTGCCTCCGCTTTCATCTCCAACTTCACCATGTGAGTTACTCCGCGCTCTCGCAGTGTTCCTCGGCCTCTGTCTGTCACTTGTGCTGCATCGATATACCTCTGGCGTAAGTTCGTCTCTCAGGCTGTCTGTTTGTCAAAGCTGTATTTACGTCTCTCACCTCCCTGTGTTTATCTCCTTATCGCCTTCATTTTCGATTGCTAACGTCCCCATATGAGTCAGGAAGGAAATTCACCCCAAGGCATTTCCTTATGTATGTGTTTTTATTACTACTGTTTAACAGTAATGTGGGCTTTACTGTCAAAGAATACTTTTTTAATTCTTTTTGTGGATGAAATCGACAATTGATACGCAGCAGAACTAACATGTCACTACTATGCAAGAAAAATGTATAAAATGAGCACAAATCCCTTGGCAACGTGACAAAATCCAGAAAACATAATATTATGTCAGGAAATAAAATCGCAGTTAAAAGGAGACGCATACGTTAGAAACCGCTCTCCCTTAAATTGCTAAATATAAACAAAACAAATAAGTCAACATTGCGTTGCCGACAGCGAGCCTGGTGCTGCATGTGTGAGCGGAAGCAGGTCAGGAGGGGGAGAACCTCAGGGCAGATGAATACCAGGCTTTGTAAATAGATGGCAGAAAGTTAATAGAGAAAATGACAGGAGTTTACCCAGCTT
>OMKK01091154.1:3542-18774 GCA_900302305.1 Polymixia japonica
AAGAGCCCTTGCGATCGCAGGCATTTGCAAAAGGAGTAGATAAGCTAACATTGGATGACCTACAAAGCAACCTAAAATGATGTGTATGAATCGGATCAATACTTGGTTTCTTCTAACCTAAAATGATGTGTATGAATCGGATCAATACTTGGTTTCTGCTGAGACTTCAAGTTAAGTACTGGGATTGAGCATCATCAAAAAGTGTGGTATAATTAGACCCTTTGCTGTATATTAACTACTGTGTGACTCATACTGACAGAAAAAAGGGATAAGGTAAAAGCAGAGAAAGTGATCTAGACAGGGAAACTGACAGAATGGTGTGTGTGTGGGCGGGGGGAGTGTGGGCACAGGAAAGACAGAAAGGGTCATGGACAATGACAACAATGGACTGTGGAGGTGTTTGTAATTGCATCACTTTACAGGAAATGCGAGAGTGCGGATACCCATACACACAAGTGTTTTGTTTGTGTTTGTCTGCAACCGCGGTTACAGCTGTGTCCCAGGGAAGCTGTAAGCTCAGTGACTGGTAGACTGGACCGCAGCGTCTGTCTCACGCCGTTCTGACAGGATGGTGATCGCAGCCAATAGACACGCCTGCAACGACGGCTGGGAGGGATGCAGTCACTTTTCCAAAAGTCTTGAAGGTTAAACAAGGGTTTCATCGTGTACCGTGCGTTTGTGTATGTGGCAGACATTCCCTATATATCCACTACCCCTCATCTCTCCTCTGTTCTCTTTTCCAGACCTTTCTCCTGTCCCGACCTGCCTTGTTGTCTCTTTTCAGGGTGCCTCTCTCTATCTGTGTGGCCAGTGTTGGTGTGTTCCGTGTGTGTGCTTTGTCTAGCCGCACCTCAGAGGCGCCCACGTCCCTTGCCACTGATCCGACTACAATGCTGTACAGCTCTGTTAGAGCAGTACAACACCAGCACTATTAGGGCACTATGGCTTTCAGCTGCTGGAGGGCACATGAACAGGCTTCCAGAAAAAAACGTACAGCACAGTTCTCCCAAGAAAGAAGAAATAATTCCCTGTACAGGGCAGGGCTGTGAAATTATATCAAACACTAGACTTTTAACTCGTGTATAATTTTGGTTGAAGGAACTCTAGCAGTGCTATCCAGCAGTACAATACTACAATACTAATCAAATTCAATGAAACAGCAATTCATGTGTTTGCACCTACATTTCACATGGGGCAGAACTAAGACGGTGAACACAGGGATGCATCAATCAGCATCGGCCATTTCAGCTGCCATGAGTTTAGAAATGGGTATCAGTTCCATTAATCATTTCAACCAATGACATTTCACTGCTTTCACAGTGTAAAAAGCATTATACTATTTTAAATATAAGATGTTAAGCCAGATGGAACTTTAATTATCTCTTTGGGGAAGTAAGGTCATCCCAGCAATGCAAAATTAAACAGATAAGCATAACATGAAGAAGCAGTGATTACTGAATATCTTACACGTAGTAATATCAATCAAATGTATTTGAACTACTACAGGAAATGAATAAAGATACATCATATTTCTTCACAGATTTACAGGTTGTTGGGCATATCCAGCTGTCCCCAATATGGTAGAACAAATAATGTGTACAGATGTGTCACCGATCAAGGGGGAGCCTCAATCTGACGCTAAGTGGTTCTACTGTTGAATCACTTCTTTATTCATTCAATAAGGAACGTAGGTGAAACGTGTACCAAAACCTCACCTTTGTAATTTAGCCTAGTTAGCCCATGTTGATGTCTGACAGTAGCTCAGGTCGAACAAACAATGTGGGAGAGATTATAGCATCTGTGTATGGGCACGTCAAAGCCAGTCTCACAGACTTAAAGCCAAATGAACACAACATTGCATAGTTGAACAGCCAAGCTTTTCGTTTTCCCTACGGTCTTCAAAGCCTAACAACACAGGGACTGATTACCCTGGGTCTTGCTCAACATGGCAAAGAGCTCATGTTTCTACCTGCCAGAAAGTGTGTCGTAGAGGCAACTAGTGCAGAATGTTTTAGGGTTATTAATGCAGACTACACAAAGCACAATTCACAGCTTCTTACCAACACTTCACACAATACAGTTGCATTCTATAACTTGCTTTATTAATCGGTATTATCTTGTTAATCTGTATTATTATTAATAACCATCAGAATTAATATCGATGAATGAGATCAGTAACGGCCCCGGAGATTCAGACCAGAGCATCTTGTTTCTCTGAGGCTATATGTTCACACAGGCTTGACAACCGTAGTTACCACCTGTAGTCGCTCATGTTCTGTGTCCGTACAAACACGCATATTAAGACCGAGAACCCTTGCCTGTGTGAACAAGTAATGCTCTTTAACAGGACTCGCTCCTGTATTTACACCACTGTCCTTGAGGTTGTAATAGCGTGACAATTGGTCTGAACGTAAATCTCGCATTTCAATTATCGCGTGGGTGTAAACGATCTCCAATGTAAACAAACATGGAGCAGGCCATTCAAGTTTTGCGTTGACTCCGTCCACACCATTTGCCGAGGTGTCTGCCGGCATGAAAATGATGTGGATGGAGTCGACACACCATGTAAAAACTCGCCAGTGGATATGCCGAATAGTTTCCTCGGCGTGAGCGGCGTCAGAGTCAGCAGAGCAGCTGATAGGGCCATGCTGTCATTTGTTTACTACATTGCCACACCCTGCAGATTCGGCTTCATTTTAAAGGCGGACTCCTCCCATGATGCCCTGGCGGTATGAAAAGGAGGACCCACCATTTCTGCTGAAAGAAGCCAGAGAAGACGTGCAGCAAATGCAGCAGCGTAGGCAGTTTTTATGAAAGGAGCTATATATACGACATTCAGCCACTAGATGTCGCATGAGAGCACCAGCATCTCAGACCAAAACAAATGGCCGCGCCGGCCACATCCGGCACATGCGGCCGGATCGGCTACCAAAACAAAGAACAGAGAAAGTTGGATTACAACACACACAGAGGGAGTGTGACTTCATTCTCTGCTCAGGACACCATTACTCGGCACCGCCATTGTTCTGAAGGTGAATAGAATGTTGGGAAGTGTTGAGCAGTAAATTACTGCAGGGTTTCCTCCAACATACATTTTCATGAAACAAAATTGTGTGAAATAAAAATTATTAAGCCCAATCATTTAATTAGCATAATAAGATAGTGTATTGTAATAAGACGTGAAACTGCCAGAGGTGGAAAGTAATTGAGTAGACTGCACATATAAAATAGTTAATAAATGTGTGTTACTTAGCAAATTGGCATAGTCGTGCTTCCCTAGATCTGCTGTAGATTAGCCTATACCGTGCACCATCACCACGCAGGTTCTGACACTTAGCCCCTCCGCAAACCAATGTCCTGCGGAAAACCCTGCACTGTGCATCAACTACCAGTTAACTCCTGTTCCTGTCCATGCACATACAGTAAAGCTCATTTGCATAGGAACAAATGTCAACTTTTGTTGTCGCTACCTGTTCCGAGCAGGACTTGTTACTACTAGCTGTTGCTCTCATTCATAACCGTAGAGTGTGAACTTGACCGTATTAAGCACTAAAATGAGGAGCAACAACCGTATTTAGCTCTAGTGTGAACGTAGCATTTGGGAAGAGATGAGGAGCAGCTCCAACCAACCCCTGTGTGAGCCATAAAACGTTGAGAGTTGGGGACAGAGGTGTGATCTCTTGTTTCTCTTTCTAAAACACACACATACACACACAAATATAGTTCTGATTAATACTAAGCAGAGCACAGGGACCTGGGCAGTAACAGGATGGACAGCTACTGACAGAGAGAGACAGAGACAGAATGAGGCAGGAGTACGACCGAGAGCCACCTTAGATTGATACAGAGAGAGAAAGAGTCAGGAAGTATTTAGCCATGTGTCCACACGTACACTTCTACTCATCAGCTATGTTTCCATCCAATTGTGAAGGGAATTTTAAGCAAAATTTCAAAATGTTGCAAAAAAAAGGTTAATCAGGTGCATTTCCATCACCTGGGTTGAAGCAATTAAACAGGTTACATGAACGTAGAATGTAGCTATGGGAAATGGAAAGTCTTTCATGAATTGATTGCTATTGGGCAAGTTGCTATTGTTCTTTATTAGTCATTACTTATTTGACAAATGCGTTTCCATGCGCTATTTATCACATAATTTCTTCATCAACAAAAAACTTTTCCACTTTTGGGAGGTCACTGGGTAATGGGCCTAGTTTAAGACTAGAGCAGCACTGAGAAACATTTCAACTGGTTTAATCTCGAAGATCTCCCATTTCGTTGTCTTTGGCGGCACCTATGGTGAAAAGTAGTAATTGTAGGTGTGTAATTGGACCTCACTTCAAAGGGAAAACACGTCACTAACGCTAATTTGAATGCATGGCGGGGAAGTTGCCACAGACACCCGGTTCTTAATACTCATAATACTGCAAATGCAAGGGCTTTCATCAGTGGGCCATAGGCTCAATCACCATTGTGTTACCTTATTCGGCGATAGACAGTGACTTTATTTAAATGAAAGTCTTCTGAGATCTTTGAGATTGCTACTTTAAATCAGTGAATGTTCTCCTTTCTCAGACCAACTACTTCATTCTGGAGCATGAATGTCCCTTTAGTCAGAGACTGGGAGCCCTGCCCATATCAACACTTACAGGACACATTCACACACTCAGCCATACAAACAGCCATACAAACCTGTTACTGAGAGCAACTTTATTAGGGATACCCGGTACTCTACCAATGTCAAACATCTCTATTCCTTAACCTGCTGAAGCATGTCAAGTGTTGGGCAAACACAACTACTGCAAGCTAATGACCCATTGCTGTGCATGCGTGCATGTGTGTGTGTGTGTATGTATGTGTGTGTGTGTGTGTGTGTGTGTGTGTGTGTGAGGAAGAGAGAAAGAAAAATACTACATCAGCTGTCAGAGTGAATGCTTGTCAAATGGAGCAGAACAGAACGGTTAAATAGAGAGATCCAGAGCAGAGAGAGTAGGGCTAATTGGCCATAATTGGTGGACGCGCTGGTGTTCCAAATGACCCAGTTTAACTGGCTTCTTTATCTATTCCTCCTCCACTCCTCTCCTCCATTTACACTAAAAAGACAGACTCCGTATGATTGTTAGCATAAGCATCTACTGTCTGCTGAAAACTCTACTGATGGGAGTCAAAGAAATAGTTTTACTGTGTCATGATTAATTATGTTTACCCACACCATTAATTACCATCACACACATATATATTATGATGACTTTACTGCTTATGTTCAGTGATGTAGTGGTAAATAAAATGGTGGGTAAACTATGACCTTCAGTCAGTAATCACTATAAGGCAACCAACCACCAATATTGACAAAAATGTATATTTCCAGAAAAATATAAATGCATGCTTTCCCCCCTTAAAATATATTATTTTGTATATAATATATAATGTTTGATAATGAATTTGTTCAATGAGCATTTATGTCACCATGAAAAGGTGGGTAAACTGAGCTTAGGTGGGTTCACCCTCCACTACATCGCTGATAACATTGTTGGGGCATATGTTTTGATTTTCTGTCCAATATTCTAGTATTTTTTTTCAGGGACTGCTCCTGTTCACTTCCTATTTTCCAGGCTCAGGAAAACTTTTCAGGCGTTTTTCCGGCAACTCAGTTTTGCTGCCAAATATATATTAGGAATTCTAGTTACTGGTTGGGGTTATAGTTGCTAGCCATGGTAGAACTCTCTCTAGATAAATGACTGTATGTATTAGGCCTAGCTACAGTAAGCCTTCTGTCTACTGGGCTCTAACTCCAGTTTTCAATGACCTTAGAATTTTCATGAGTCAGCAGGGGTTGCCGTGGCAGTAATAGGCTTTGTTTTCAGTCCAAAATACTGTTTTGTGAACAGTATAAATTCAGTGAGAATTGGCTTATCCATGCCCAGGCGACAACAGCTCGTCAACAAAATGTACTGGAGGACATATGATGGATCAACAAACACAACTGGAGGATATCTAACCTCTCATCTCAGAACCAAGACAGCCAATAAAGAGCAGAGCAGAGCAATGCATACATGTATACCATTTGCTGTAATGAACCCAATATTAGAACCGGATAATCAGTGACTTGGCATTTGATGTGGCATTTAACATGCAGAACAGCAGCATGATACAAAAACTGTTTGAATAACAACAATAACCGTGATTGGCTATCATGAGCATCAACTGTTTTTTCATGGATTTTTTTTTGTTCACTCGGTATGAGGATATGCTCAGCTCAAATACACACTATCAAGCTTTTTACACTGTATGTGCCTTTACCCCAGGTTATCTCAAGCTGTTTTACATACACACACTTTCAGTTTTACAATTGCTTGTCTTGACCCAGGACCAAGGGGCTGATACTGCTTGTCAAATGAAGGTTAAATGTCCATCTGCTGCATTCCAGAATGGCATGTAGCCTGTGCTGTCTGTTTCACTGTCTAGGATATACAGTAATACAGGCCTGATCTTAATTTGCATATTATAAAACAAATGGGTAAATGCCTGTCTCACTAAAAAGGACCAGAAAGGCATGCAGATGAAAGCACACATACAGTCACACCCAAACACACACACACACGGTCTTTCTAGCTGCCTCAGTTTCTCTCTCTCACTACCTGTACCTTTTGTTTAATCTGACCTGAATCTGTGCTGTGGCGCACAGTCTTGTCCGGAGGTCTCTCTAGGAGCACACATGTGTTAACACAACATTACCATATCCCATTTGGTGGATGCTTTCATCAAAAGTTCCTTGCCGTACCATGAGTGCATGTGATTTTAGCATGGATGGCCCCAGGTGGAATCAAAATAACCTAACTCTAGCAGGCTCCACTCGTTAAGCATCACAGGGAATGGAAGCCCTAACCCTGGCAGTGACAGTGCATTTTCTACCCACTGAGCAACATGGAGAGTAGAACCTCTAACCCTGGCAGTGTTGGTGCCTTGCTGTACCCATTGAGCTACACAGGGAATGAACCTCTAACCCTGGCAGTGACAGTGCCATATTCTACCCACTAAGCAACATGGGGAATAGAACCTCTAACCCTGGCAGTCTTGATGCCATGCTCTACATTGAGCTACACAGGGAATGGAACTGCTAACCCTGTCAGTCAATCAGTCACAACCATTTCCTGGCAACATGTAGAGCAGATCAGATCAGAGACCAGACATATTTACTTTTCATTCCCTCTCTCCTTCTTTACTTGTCGTCCCTCCTAGAAGAGAAGTCAGTTTGCCATTCTACCCAACCGTTTGTCACACCAAAATCACCACTCCACTGTTGCCCTGGAGACTGTGGTGTGGTTTGACAACATATTTTATAAGGTGTATGATTAAGCTAGCCTCTGAATGTTTTAGCAGGATTAACTAGCTGATAGCATCATTCAATCAGCATAGTACACAGCTTTGTCTGAATCCATCACACCTTGGGCAAACACAGACACTAATACTGCAAATGCACACAATATCATAATAAGTTATCTAGCCTCATATTCAGTCATAAAATCTTATTTTTCTTGTGTACACATGATCATCAAAAAGTCAATGTCTTAAAACGCGGTAGAAAAACAGATCACTCCACTAGTATCCAGTAAATGCAATTGATTTGTAAATGTAAATGATTTGCAAGACGTTGATTTGCATGGGTAACAACTGATAATAGGTTAAATGACTTGTATGAAGATTTGCAGTGCGCATAAATCAACATGAGCCTCCACACACGCTGTCATATGGCTGTCATACACAGCGCAAGTCACAGGCATAGTGAAGGATGTGATGGATAATGATATAATAATTTTCAAAGCACAGTTACAAAGCTCTAGCCCGGTAACCAGACGAATCTGCGAGCTCATGTTTTATTTGCTCTGGAAGATTGGTCTGGTCCCCCTCCCGTTCAGATTTCCACCCGGCCTGACTTGGACTGGGACAATCACAACCATTTATCTAATATGGGGCGGGTTTGATACGACGGCATTTTCGTAAACAACCAAGATGGCTGCCGCTGATGTGGAACGGTGTGTTGAATCCGCTATCGCGGCAGTATTAAACGAACTGGACGGTATATTTTCTCTATATTTAAATATATATTATTTAAACATTAAATCATTTATTAACTTAATTAAATATAGTATATTTGTGCTACGTCACACATTTCGTTGCTCTAATTGGTTGTAGGTCTATCCAATTGCATCCAGAGGTGTTTTGGTCTGTGCCCGTTATATATAATATAACGCCCCTTGGAAATCGAAAATGAACTGAGAGGTTCCAGACTAATTTGCATTTGCGAATTGGTCTGGCAATGTCAGACTAACAAAGCTCCTTACAAAAAGTAAAAAACAAAAAAACATAAAATTGACAGGCAAGAAATATAAAAGCAAATGTGACAAATGTAAACCACAAGGCAATCAATAAGTGATTTCTTGAAACACATTTAGCCAGCCTCTCTCTCTCTCTGATGTTAGTGTTGCAGAGATCCTCAGATACAATAACATATTGAAGCAAACATGGGTATGCCATGCACACACTCCACTGACTCCAGCCTGCCAGAGGGATTGATCCTAGAATCCTTCCCTCTCTCCCTTCCTCTTTCCTGGTGTATTTGAAGTGTGTAGAGTGTAGCGTAATAAAGGGGCAGTGGCAGGGGAGGCAGGCCTAGTATGCAGATCTATGCAGATGTTATGAACACTGGTTCTCTAGGAAATACTTCAGCACTCCTATTACTCTGTGTGTGTGTGTGTGTGTGTGTGTGTGTGTGTGCGCGTGCTTGCGTGCATGCGTGCATGCGTGGGTGTCTTGGGGTGGGGTGGGGCTAGAGTATGCAGCAGCATCAGTGCAGGGTAGGGTTGCCAACCATCCCGTAAAATACAGAATCATCCCGTAATTGGAAACTAAAAGACGTGTTCTGTATTGAACCGATACGGGACACACTTAGTTCAGGACGCTGTCACGCGAGAATGATAATCTGTTACAGACATAATCCTATCGCTCAAAAATACAAAACTGATCAAATTCAGGTTTGTGTGTTTGCTTGTGTTAATACGTGGGGCTATAGATACATGTCTGCTAAATGTGAATATCTATGGTATGGATAGGACTTCTCACAACCAAGTATGTGGGCATGTTTATATCTTTAGATAAGTCTACTACTGAAGGGTAATGCAGGTGTAAGGCCCGTCGTTTTGGACAAAATGAACATTATGACTCAGTCTAAGGTCATATAGTCCCATCCACCCCACACCCCACCGTGTTCAGGAAGTTGGCAACCCTAGTGCAGGGAGACACACCCTGTGGTGTAAAGTGAAGCCGTCTATCTAAACTGCCTAACAGCACATTCACTAGCTCACACAGCAGCCCAATGCATCCATAGTTTACCTCCATGTGTTCGGCTGAGGACCCCCACTGCTAGAGAAATGATGAAAATGCACCATCTGAACTTTTTATTTGCCTGAAGAATGAGGGCAATTACAGTACAGACACTGATGAAGGCCGTAGGGCCGAAAACGTTTTGCCTGCCATGAAACGTGATTAAAACATCGAGTACATATTCTTTGAGTGCGATCCTATTCCGTTATGTTGAAGGCAATTACAGTACAGCAATTATGGGATGCATTTCAATGCAAGTTCAAATAAGAGGTTTAAAAAAAGTTAAAAGATAAAAGTTTTCTCTCCTGCAGTCTTCGGCCCTATGATCATTGTAACACCCACATCTTTTATCTGTCTGTCTGTAACCATAATAACTAACCCATTTCTTATCCTGCTTGACAGTCAGCCAAGGAACTGCACTATTGAATATTTGTCAAATAGGTCAAAGATTGATGGTGTAGACAACAGTCAAAGTTTTAGCCATTGGTGTACTATGTGATGTTCTGTCGTATGATGTCTCACTTGCAGTGTTGGGGTGTAGTGAACTACATGTAATTAAATTAGTAGTTTAATTACATTTTGCAGTAGCTTGCAGGTAGTTCAACAGGTAGTTCAACAGCAGGTAGTTCAACTACATCGTTCAACTACATTTATATTTGCATAGTGATTCAAGTAGTTAAATTGCTTTTTGGCCATTTTTTGTGTAGTTAACTACTGAAACTATTTTACCATTGCTTCTCTTTTGAACCCCATTTGACCAGCCCCGCCCCCTTTTTCTTTCATCCTGACCGCTGTGAAGGCATGCCCAGGAAATGCACTCGTCAGGTAGCTACCACCACACACTTGACCATTGTGTAGTGCGCATGTGCAAAAGGGCGGGCGTTGCATAGTGCTCACACTGCGACAGCGTCAACATGGATAAACCTCCTGAATCTCAGCCAGAGGAAGAATCATCATGGCCATACTTACACAAATACATGTCACTGACTAGCTCCACCACCAAAACTTACGTTTTTACTTGTGAGCTATGCAAGCCGAGAGTAAATACTCTCTACTGCAAAGACGTTAAATACAAACCTGAGAACACATAAAGGTGAGTGTATTAACATGGACTTTGCTAGCCAATTTAGCAAAGTTTAGATAAGTTAGCCACATTGGGATGTTATATACAGGCAAGTGATTTAATTCAGTGAACTTTAACATTAGTCTAATTAAATAAAGTATGCAGTGTTATTTTTTTGGTTTATGTATGACCTGTGAACAAGTGGGCACTTTTTGCAATAAACTTAATTGAATCGCATTATTTCCTGGCATGTGACTTGTTTGTGTTATGTTTTGTTATAATTTCGTATCACATGTACATTGTCAATTTGATCATGTTTTTACAAAGTAGTTTGAACTACTTTTTCTAAATAGCTTTAGTTAACCAAACTTGATTTCTCCCTAGGGTAGCTTTGCTGTAGTTCAACTTCTCCCAGTGTTAAGTAATTGGTAGCTTGCAAAGCTATGCTTTCAAAGTAGCTTCCCCAATACTGCTCACTTATCAATGTAATTTTTTGGCTGCTTACACTGAATTTCATTTTATTACTATTTTTTATCATTTTATATGATTTTTATGTTGTCTACCACATTATCTTCCATTATTTGGTTAATTGATATAGATATTCTTTTACATTTGCTTATTACAGCCATGCTTGTGTAAGGATGCAAACAGGGATATCATTTTGGCCTTGGTCTGTCCATAACCACAATAACACCCATTTCTTATTTCCTATTGAATATTATTAAAATCTTTCAAAGATTGATGGTACAGACGAAGGTAAAGGTTTTAGCCATTGGTGAATGAAAAATGCTCTATTGTATTCAGTTGGATGTATTTCTGACCACCTATTTGGACCTAGCCCACCCCATCTCTCCGAGTGCCTTTCCAGTTGCTATTGGATTCCCCAAAGAGCCTTGATAGGACCAGAGCCACCTAAGAAAACCATGTTAGCCCAGTTAAGCTGAGTTGTGGAAACCAGGATAGCCCTATTTGGCTCTGTAGTTTAAAGCAGGCTAGTGCCATTGGCTCTGTAGTGGTAAGTAGGCTAGGGCTGCAACAACAAATCGAATGAAATCGATAAAATTCGATTATAAAAATAGTTGAATGAATTTCATTATCGATTCATTGGGTCTATGTTGTTGCACACTGTGTCGCAGAGCTGGCTGCGTCACTTAAAAAAAAAAACACGTTTGAAACGGAGGAGGCGGAGAAAACTGTTCAAACAAAATCATCTATAGTACGATCGAATTAAATTCGAATAAAGTGTGTTAGCTGCAAACTATGTAAAACGATCTTGTATGGCATGGGAGCAGCGTGGTAATGAGAGAACACCTGAAAAGAAAACATGTTGGAGCCATGGATGAAGGGGACTCAACAGCAGGGTAAGTTACTACAAAACCTTAATTAATTAAATGAGTTAAGACCCATGGCATGCGTTGCGTTTTGAAGTGAGGAATCATTCAGTGGGTAGTTCTTCTCGTTTATCTAATAGCCGGTGTTTGCTCACGATCCACCTACTCAAGTTTACTTCAATATTGCATGACAAGTGTATTTAACTAGCTGGCTAATGTCAGTGGTAGAGCAGAGGCGGTATAGCTAACATTAGTCTAGCAAGCTAATTAACATTACCCGGTAGAGCTAATCACTTATTACAATTATGGCAATTTAATGACTATGCTATTTCAAAGTGTTAATTTGCTGAAATTAGGTCAGAGTGAGACACTGTACTGTATGTAAGGAGTGAGCTAGGACAAATTGCATTGTTTGTAATTTGCATCTGTTATACGGTATATAAAAAAAATAAATTTTAGTATCTCGACTGTACTTGGCCTTTGGGTTACTGGCCTTTTTAACAACTCAGGTCCGTTCAAGCAAAGTAAAAAATACCATTTTTTTCTGAACTTATTATTATAATTATGTTTTTTATTATATTATGTTATTAAAAAAACAAGCATATATCTTTTGAACATGTTGTATTGCATACATTTAGGTCTGTTATTTGTGTTAATATTGTCAATTTGGAATAACATTTTGTTTTTTGAATAAAATTATGGAAATAAAATTTGTTTTTGTTTTTTTTATCTGATTCATCGATTAATCAAAGAAATATTTGACAGATTAATCAATCATCAAAATAATTGTTAGTTGCAGCCCTAGCCCTTAGGCAGCACTAACATCTATTTATAATGGCAGTCCACGTTGATTTAATTTAAAACAACAAATGACCTCATCCTCACAAACGCATCTTGCAAGATAGATTACATCAATTGGATATTTATAATGATGTTGACATTTACATGAGACATGAGATGCATAAACAATCATAAACAAACAGACATTAAAAGGACATTGACTGAGACATAGTAGACTACTGTAGAGAGGCAACAGAAATTAGTTGTGCTGTTTGCATTATAGGTGATTGAAAGCCAAAGTTTAGCAGTATTAATTGAATCTTTAAATTAATTAATTTTCCCTGTCAAAGCATCGAAAATTGGGTAAATGACAGATAGCCTAACTGGAAATCCTGGAATATCAGTTTGGGTCCACTCTGGTAGTGTTTACCTTGCCTGTATCCCTCTCTGTTTACACTTCTGTGTTTACAGTTAAAACCAGTGTTCAGTGGATCAGATGACTATCATTTTACGCGACTATACATTACTTTACGAACAATATACCCAGTACTAGCTAAGATATGCCATGAATAGTCATGGTGGAACCAAATTTAACTTACTAGTTACAAACTAACCAGCAGCCTAGCTAATAAACCTCTAGTAGGGACTATACACCCTAATTTAGGAATACAGTTACATTTAGCTGGTACAACCCAGTTCAGGTGTGGAAGGGCTGGTTCTGAGATGCCAGAGCTTCTTTTTGAGCCTTGTGGTGGTGTTGTAGACCTGATAAATTTGTAAACGATTATATATAATATCTATTTATAGAAAATCATAAAATGAAACCAACCAACCTAAGAAACCATTTAAAGCCTCATTCTTCCAAGTCCACTCTGTTCCAAACAGGCGTGGTCGGCATCCACATTCAGAGAACTGTCCTCTTGTAGTTTTAAACCATTCGTATCAATAACAGGTTGCAACCACAAGCATTGTAGAATTACCATCATTAGCAGGATGCCAACCATGGGCAGTCTAAAACTGGAACACAGGAGATACTAAGTGTCAACATTTGTCTCCTGGCAACCACTCTTTGTCAGAGATTCACTAGTGTTCCTAGTATAATAATTTGACATATATTTAACAAACAACAAATCCTACACATTTACGCTGTATCTTTTCAAATATATATTAATATATTATTCTATTTCAGCCATTTTTCTATATTTTTTGACAATGCTGTGCATATTAGTAAATACAAGTTTGAAACGTAACTAACTGCTGTGCTCCAACCCTTGTCCCAAAACTGATCAATTTGCTGTGGGGCGCTCACACAGACAATCCTCCCCTCTTATTTAGATTCTAGATAAACAATAGCAGCATTGCAAAAGGCATACATTAATAACCAAGCATTATGGGGATGAAAATGAATAATCAACCAGGGAACAATTCCCCAAGATGGGAGGCTGGGCCCTCTGGGGGTGAGAGATGTGCACCCAGATTTTGTGTGTGTGTGTAGTGCATTAATATTCTTCCCTGTGGCCATCCTGGAATGAAAAGGGGGAGAGGGAATGGATGGGAAAGGAACAGAGGGAGGGGTGTGCTGCATTCCCGTCAGTTTATAAAATAATTTATCCTCTTCCCTGAGAGAGAGAGAGAGAGAGAGAGAGAGAGAGAGAGAGAGAGACACAGTAGGCACAGTAGACACATGATTCTATTACTGATCCCCCCAGCAGACAGTGGAGTCTACATATGGTAGATGTAGAGTGTGTGTTTACTATGTGGCATACTTATACCTACAGTATACTGATATCATATATCAGGCCCATGTCGGCTAAGATATGTTATTGGTGTCTGAGAATTTCTACAATGCTAACATCAGACATCAAGAGCATCATGAAACATCAGAAATCAAAGCAAGGCAGTTTCATAGCATTTCCTTTATTTGGCACAATTAGACCTTTCTATTGGAGAAAAACAAATTATATCTGGATCATTTTTGTTGACAAATTGGTACCTGATGTGGGTCGATATGCAGGTTTTCTTTACACTCATAACTTGTTTGAATTAGCCTAAATCAAAGTTGAAATTGAAAACTTACAGCATAAAATTGATTCAAAAAATGCTTTGTTTTTGACAATATCACATACAAAGTCATGTGATATTGCAGGTGAGCCATAACTGGGCAAATTCTGGACTAAGTTCACCCAGGTAAACAAATGATAAGAATTAGGGCTGGGTGGCATGGCCTAAAATCTACAGTAGCAGTACTAGGTATATTTGATATTCTTAAAATTTCAATAAAAAGGTGTCTGAAGTGGTAAAAGACTTGTATGGCAACTGTGGGGCAGCTATTAGCTCAGTTTCTAGCTGAACAGAGGGAGCTTAGGACCCAGCGGAACGGACCAGGAAGTAAATTTATGGCAGACGGCACCAGTGCTACATTGTACATAAGTAGAATAAGTTGTGAAATGGTTGCAATGTGTATGTCTGACATTTTTATAATGTATTGTACCAAACATTTAAGTGTGTATAGGTTATACTTGTGTTGGCGTTGTAGAGTGTGAACTCACTAAAACAACCAGATGGGAGGGCAGGATTGTGTTTGTGCGTGTGTGTTTGTTTGTACGTGTGTGTTTGTTTGTACGTGTGTGTGTGTGTGTGTGTGTGTGTGTGTGTGTGTGTGTGTGTGTGTGTGTGTGTG
>OMKK01091156.1:12380-29678 GCA_900302305.1 Polymixia japonica
CGCTCAGTCCCACCTCTGTGTGTGTGTGTGTGTGTGTGTAATGTATAGAAGCTGTATGACATGCTGTTCACCAGCTCCCACTTCAACTCTCCTATTCTTAGACAGGGTGAGGAGGGCTGCAGCTTGTTGCAGGGTTTGGATAGACAGCCCGGGGCTAACATTAATACTTTCACCTATGACTAAGCTTTACCGCTTACTGTGGGGTTTTTTTTGAGTCCACATGAAAATACATTATGTATTTTTCTTATTTTTGTATTGCTGCCCATCTGAGGTTTAGTTTTCCCTTATGGATTATTATGGACTCACATACCTAAAAACTCACACCTAATATAGAAATTTAAACCATTGCAAACAAATTAGAGCACTTACAGGAGCGCTGCATTCCCAGTATACTCACTGCGACAGTTACCCCACCATCAGTGGGTGAGAGGAGTGCGCTCGTGTGTGTGTGTGTGTGTGCGTGCGCACGAGTCTATTCGAGGTCAGGTGTATCGGTGCGACATTTGCAACCGCTGTCGTCATCCCCGGGAGGGATTGTTAAGAACACCCAGTAGCGCGGATGATGGATCGATTTAGGTTGGGTGAACGAGCGCAAAGGAGCACGTGTTGCCAGATTAAAATAAAATGAAATAAAAACTAAAAGCAGTCCTAAAAAAACCCATTTAGGAACATGGTCTGTGAAAACAATTGAAAAATGCGCCATCTTTGAGTCTCATGTTGCATATTTGTTAGTTTCTTAGGCAGCGCTATTTCAGAAGTTTTATGCTACCAAAAACCTTGGGGGGATTTTAATTTTAAGATGTATACGGTGGGTCGCTTTCACAAGTCCCATTTGTGTAGTAGGACACAAAATAGCTGCAGATAGGAGCTGTTTTAACGGAAGGAAAGTAATTAGTGTATGTGTGCGCCAAGAATGGGCTCAATTCAACACAAATTGAAAACCGCAGCTGAAAAGGCCTTTGCTAATAACACAACAGCCATTTTCAATTATTTCCTAACAACTCGGAGACGACATTTTAATTTTGTGAAGTCTAGTTCTGAATTTGAACTTGAACCGAACCCAACCCCAGGGAGGCGCTGCGCTCTCCTCCTCCTCATTGTTTACCTTCTCCATCTCGATGCTCTTCCTCTTGCGTGCCGAGCGGGTGATCTTGACGGTGACGGAGCCCTCCTCCCCCTGGCGCCGCAGGGCCATACGGTTGGGCTGCAGCGGGCTGAAGGAGATCTCTAGCTCCGGCTTGGGGAAGCGGCTGGTCCTGCCGTTCTCTGTGGAGATCTCAGAGGAGTCCAGCACCGACGGACAGCCAGATGAGCCCTACGGGACATCAAATAAAGCTGCTTCATTAATCGCCTTTAGTCATATGGCCCGATTCGTCCAGTAAATGATCAGATAATGCTTGCACATCAGAGGCATTTAATTAATAATTTAATTTAGACCATGCGCTGTAGTTGAATATACAGTCCAGATGTGTTCCTCAGTTCATCAATACTCATAACAGAGATCACAATATCAAGCAAAATGGATTATGATTATTGTGCTGCCCTAATAGAAAGTACATTTCAAAGTACATTTAATAGTTTAGCAGCCAAACAGGTGGTGGACGGGTTTTTTTCCCAGTCTAAGCTCATGCAAACATTTTGCTTCAATAAACAGGAAGTATTCTATTTTTAATACTATTCATTTGTAGAACATGTGACCATCTAAAATGACCACTTACAGGTTTACACTGGCCGCTATGGATTGTCACAGTGTTTCATATATTTTTCATTCTAAAATGCCACACGTTTCCAAACGTCAATTCTTTTACAAAACAGTCCCTTCAATCTTGGGAGTTTTATTACCTCAGGACTATAGACTTGTAACACAAATACTGCACAAATACTTAATGGCACACAGAGTCCCTCAGGTGGAAAAACTAATTCCCAGTGTGTTGCTGAACAAGACAATCTTCCTCATGATTTTGTTTGTTTTGCCTTTAACGGCTCTGAATTATTAAAAAGTTTTCAAACGTTCCCCCGCTTCCCAGACCTGCGTAGGTAAACAAGGTGGGCCAGTCTCATTAATGGAAGCTATGATGCAATAAAAGTAACGGAGCAAGCCATTATCATTACCTGAGTGATGCTGACAAGGCCGTGGGCATCGTTCCCTCTGGAGATTTAGCAGCTAAAACTTCAAGTAATTGTCCTATAAACGGATTAGTACGCCTAACATGCTGCTTAACTAGGGGTTTCTGAAACTTTTCTGGCCTGCAACCTGTGAGAACAAAGGAACGTCTGCTCACACACAGACTGGTGTACTATAGACACCAGACCATCAATTTTATTTTTATTAATATAGGTAGCAGTTAAATTACATTTGAAGATACACATTGTGACTGTATGTGTATTACATGTATTGCACTGCCTCCTTTTCTTTCTTATTCGTGTTGTTTCGGTACATTGTCGTACTTTTATTGCAATTTGTGTCATCTTGCAGCAACCCTCAAAACAGGTGACCCCCGCGTGACCCCTGGAGGGAGAACAGCGAGCTTACCTGACTGCTGATTGACCCCCTGGCATCCCTCTGCCTTCTCAGCTTCCAGTTACTGGTCGCCACGTGGGGTTTCCCACCCCCCGACGCAGGGCTCTCTTCGCTTTTAGTCTGTGAATGGTGTGAGAATGCAGACACAAAGTTCATCTGTTAAAACACATCACCGTGTGCTGTGGCATAATCACTTTCGTAAATAAAAAAATCTATATCTCTATTTATCCTGGAAATTTTTGCCGAGCGTCTGTTCTCCAGTTCAGCAACTCCCCTGCCCAGCTGTTCACGGGATTCGAACCAGCGACCTTATGATTACAGGCCTGGTTCTCAAACCTTCAGGCCGCCGCCCCCATTGTTGTGCAATCACTATTACAAAGTTAGAGAATGATGCCAAAAGGAACGCATCCAAGATCCGAGTCACTGTGTGTTCAAATGTGTTCACTTTGAAGATGGAGAAAACCTGAGGACATTTCATAAATTAGTGAAGTAAAAAGGGAGCGTCTGGTGGCTGAGCTTCGAAGAAGGCACCTTGTCATACTTGTCATCTTCGGATTAAATCTACAGCAGGGATTTGTGTCCCTTTCTCTCTGCAGTATTTACTGTCACTCTAACTACCAACAAACAAGAGTAATGAAAAATTAAAAGACACAAGATTGGAAAAACCTGCTCTCTCTCTGTCTATTTGTCTTTCACTAACCTGACCTGAGTTGCCTTTCCTGCCTTCACACACAAAATAATAACAATAATAATTAATAATTAAGTCTTATAAGAACATGGGGTGGACATGGTGGAACATGGGGTGCGCACGCACGCACGCACGCACACACACACACACACACACCGATTCACACCTGAGAGCAACCAGTCTTTCACAGTTGCACTGAGCAACTCCACTGGAGCAGAAGGGGGTTCAGAGCTTTGCTCAAAGGCACCCTGACGTGGTGGTTGAGTTAGGAGATATGGTCAGTCATTCACTCATTCATTCATTCATTCATGCAGGCTGAGGGGAGGATCTGTTTGACGGGCCGTCAAAGCAAAACAAAGACCAGGAAGTAGAGCGCCACAAACCCAATCAATACAGAGAGAGAGGGGAAGCTTTCAGACCATCACCATTATACTATATCTTACTATACAATGTGGTAATCTGACTTTAATTTGATTTTAACAGATCACAAATAGCACCTTTAAAATAGAATAAAGAAAAAGAGCACGCGTGCTTAACAAAGCCCTTCCTCTGACCTGCGTGGTCGTCTCCCCGAGCCTCGCCTCGCTGCTCGTGGCCGCAGCGGCCTTCAGCTGCTCCCTCAGCCGGTGGATCTCCGAGTCCCTCTCAGACAGAGCGGCCTGCAGCTCAGCCAGCCCGCCACTGTTACCGCTCTGCAACACACAGACACACACACACACACACACACACAGAATAGAACTGTTAAAGCTGCTATGCAACGGTTCAGTGAGACATGATCTTCACAACACGTCTGCCACTGTGGTGTGTTGATAGTCGCTCTTTTCTAAACCATGTTTACGTTGCTGACCCGACAGCAAACTCCTCCCGATAGTCTGTTCATCTGTAGTGTGTGAGGTTTTTGATGGACAGGGGAGAGGACCGATGGAGAGGTGCTGCAGGGGAGGAGAAAAGTCCAGCTTGTTTTGAACTGTGACGGCTTGTTGTTATAATTCCCCCCAGCTACCAGTAGAGACAGAATATCACTCACACTAGCTGGGATTTCCTGGGTGGCCAACATCACAAGCATTATTTTCGGAGTAGGTATACACACATCAGAGAGCGACGCTGGCCCGGATCATCAATCGACAGTTGAAGAGTTGAACCCTTTGAAGAGTCTCAACGCTACAAGCAGCCAATAAGAAGAAGAAGAGCTAAAATGTCAAAGGCACAGTGTGATATTGCCCTGAAGCATCGCGTATGTCTTCATCGAGTAAGGAGAGAAGGGCCAGGGAGGAAAGATGTTTTTTCCACCTTGTTCTTTTGATATTTCTTCAGTATTTCTCGTTCAGTTTGCCTTGGTCCCAGGGATAGACAGATGCCACATGTCTCTATCCCTTGGGGGGGGCGAGGGGGGGGTAAGCATAAAGGAGCCTACTGGTAATAAAGACCATCCAACCCTATTGGAATCCTGTGTCAATTATAATTGAATTCCACGGATGCAGATTTAAAGTGTGTGTGTGTGTGTGTGTGTGTGTGTGTACACGTCTATGTGTCTGAATGCACCAGAGTAAATCAGTTTGTGTTCCGTCCCTGTAATCAGCATCGCCCCGATCCTTCTCTATAGTTTCTGACAGAATGTTTAATTATCTAATGTTGCCTGGCAACACAATATCATATCAACACAACACAATATCATCCAGCTAGCTGACTTCTGGCGTAAATTACTATGCAACAAAATCTAGTTCCAGGAAGTACAAACTGAATTACTGAAGGTTTGGAAAAGTGTCAGCCCCTCAATATCACAGCTTTTAACGTCACAGGGCTCTGGGTGTGACTTTAGAGAAAGGTAAGAAATGTATAAGGGCCGTATAAGGGGACATTTCAGGGTGGCCTGGAGGTTATGGAAACCGTCCTTGAACCAGAAGGTTGTGTGTTAGTTTCCCCGTGACCCCGAGCGCCTGCCCCAGCAGAGCCGTTCCTCTGGCCGACGCACTCAAGCCCCCAACCTGCTCCAGAGGGTGCTGCTCCGTGGCTGTCCGTGACCTCTCACCCCTCTGTGGAGGCCGGCTGGAAGAGGGAGCATACTTCTCACATTAAAAAAAAAAATGTGTTGTAAAATGTCCAAAGATCGCAGGTGTCAAGGACTTTTGGGAAGGTTTTCTTAGACACGAAGGATAGCTTCAGTGAGGATGAAAAGCCATTCAGTCACAACATTCCCTGGCAAGCGGGCACAAGACAACTCCATCACCACAACACTCTTGAAAGATGAGGTCGTGTGTGCAGTCTGTGATGGATTCGCTCTCAATGCACCCCTCAAGTAAAGACACCTGGCAAAACACTGGCTCAGAGTGACAGTCGGCATTGATCAAATGCCATGTACAAAGCACCAGCTACATTTACTAATTAACCATTCAATTGTAACTTCAGAACAGAAGAGAACCTCTGAACAGTGGCTTGGTTCCCACCCAAAGTGGCGGCTAGACTAGACAAACATCGCGGTCACAGCCAAAATCTAGCAGCATTTGGCTGATAACTGGTGGCAATTTTCCACGTTGAATTCTTCATCCAGCTCTCCTTGCAGCAAAGCCCGGGTGACAGTCCTTTTTAAAAGCCAGGGAAACCCCGAGGGACAGACACACAAGAGCCCAGCAGGCTGATACACAGCGACACATCATCCATTTCCTTAAACATCTCATTGGAGCTGTGTTCAATTAAGGTGAGCATACGTATATTAGCATTCCACTTCCTACTACTGAGTTAAAGCCCTTTCACACTACGTATGTCTGACTCGTCTCAGGCGTACAACTTTAAAGTTCCCCTCCAGACATGTTTTAAAGTATGAAGTATTTTGTAAAGTATTTTCTTTAACATGGTTTTCCCACATAAAAAGTAAAAAAAAAAAAAAAAAAACTCTGAAGGGGCTGGAAGCACATCAACTCCTTCTCCCTCATTGAGAAATTCTGGATATATGAATATTCAAATATACAAATATCACCTGCTTGCACCGCAGGTTGACCGGTGAGAGAGCGGTGCACGTCAAGATGGCTAGCTTTAGAGGAAATATCGGAGCGATTCAGCCATACATGTTTGAGCCTCCGTCAGACCCAGACTCAGATGAGGAGTCTGTTGTGCACCGAAATCGGTGACTAGCAGACGCATCAGAATGGTGTAGTGTAGGTAGCATCTTTTATTTGTTTATGTTGTTTGTTAGCGTGTTCGCTTGAAACTGGCAGTGGAACATTCTGTTTATTGCCCAGTAGCATTAAATACTGTACATAACGGTAGCTCACATGATAGTTTCTTTGCCATCATTTGCCTATTAAACAGTGATTGGCTTTCAGAGTTGTGACGTACATAATCTAGCTTGCCCCGGGGTACGTTTGAATCTTAGATTTTAGGGAAGGGAACAGACATCTCCCCCTTCAGTAGAGGAATGTGAAAACACCTCTCAACTTTGCACAGATACAAGCCAGAATAGTCAAGGTCAGACATTTTAGGGGACATAGACGTAAGAAAAACACATTTTTAAGTGGAGGGGAATCTTCTAATTTCTCCCATCCCCTTCATTTCCATCTCCCCGCCATGACTGAGGTGGCTTGAATAAGGGTTATGAAAGGGATCATAACGTTCACCTGGTCAGTGTATGCCATGGAAAGAGCAGTTGGGTCCTTATGCTGCCTTGTCGTTATGTTATACTGACCTCTTGTGGCGGCTGGGTGTCGTTGCAGCGCAGCTGTTGGATGACTCCGTCTTTGTCCGCGTTGCTGGTTAGGAGCTTCTGGAGCTGCACCTCCAGAGCAGCCACCAGAGAGTCCCTCTCCTGCCTCCACCTCTCCATGGCCTGCTCCTTCTCAGCCAGCTGGGCCGAGAGAGACTCCTACAGAGAGGGAGAGAGAGAGAGAAACATACATACAGAGCAAATGTGACAAGAGCCATATATGAGTGAGTGAGTGAGTGAGTGAGTGAGTGAGAGAGAGAGAGAGAGAGAGAGAGACCCTCTTCCTGTGGTCCATCCTTACCAGCTGGCTCTGCTGCCTAGTGTGCCGTTCTCTGTTGTCTGCAAACTTCCTCATTTCCTGGTTCCTCTTCTCCTCTGCCTCTTTAGCTTGGCCAATCAGAGACATCTTCTCTTCCAGCCACTTCCTACGGTCTGCCTGATGCTTCTCGGTACACAGCTACACACACACACACACACACACAGTCTTTAGATGTCTTAAGACATGTCTCAATACATCCCAAGACACTACTGTGAAGTAAAATGTAAATTTTGATAATGCATTACAGTATATACTGACATGTTTATCTACATTTCTTTCTTTCTCAGCTCTTGAAAAAATATTAAAAAATGAAAGATGTAAAAGAAAAAATGAGATGCTAATACTTAAAACTTATTAATAGTTTGAGCATAACGCAGGATTTCCTACAGCACTACTTGAACTGCTGTACAGGACCACACCTTCCTCCTTAAGTAATAAAAAAAGCAGACCCTAACTAATAGCAGAAACCTTTAAGTGTTAAATTATTATTATTATTATTAACTATTTATGCAGCATTTATTGTTAGCAAAGTACAGATCTGTAGTTGGAGGCCCTTGGTCAAATGCATTCAGTCCTCTGCGGTATGAGAACCTCTACCCCTAGTTACCTTCAAGGTCTCCTGAGCCTTGACAGCTTCCTGTTTGGCCAGTGTGAGGTCAGCTGATTGGCTGTTGCTCGGAGGGGGCGTGTCTTTCCCATGGTCATGGTCTTGTAACATCTCTTTCAGTTTTTCTACCTCTAAAAAGGAGATGAGATACTAGTTTCAACTTCATAATCCATCACGTTATGTTCTAAAGAGGCATTCCCGAGAGCCTATGCTATTGTTACTTAATAACAATTAATTAATAATAATGAATCAATCACATGTTCAGCCTGAACTGTGTATGTATGATTACTCCTAATGAGACAAAGTCAAACTGCTGATTTTAACAAAGATGACTCTGACCTACAGTACATGTCCCAAAAGACCAGAAAACCTGTCAGGTTTTTACTCTCCTCATTATACTACTAAATTCAAGGAACACTACTCATTAGATAAGATTTAATGATCAATTTAATGATCTCTGTGGGGGAATTTGGTCACTACATTTAGTTTGAAACTCATTTGTAAAGACAAATCCTGATGGGAAGATTAAATGCTAAATCTAACAAATGTTACTCTGAATTTAATTCAATCTAGAAAAAAACCCCGCAAAACATTCCTTTCTCTATTTAAAGTATTATTACATAAATACTAGTCACAGGAATATCGTCAGGGCAATTTGACCTTTGCACTATATTGGTAACCTCGTTACAGCTGCGCTCACTGCCAACTGTTCTGGATGAGAACGTCGGCTAAATGCATAAAATGTCTCATTTCAAATTAATTCCTCCGCCGAGCATCTTGGTAGAATAAAGCAGAATAAAATAGAGTAGAGCAGAGGCCTCCTAAGCCGTACCGCTGGTGAGCTCCTGGATCAGATCTAGTTTCTCCTCCAGGAGCTGCTCCATCTGCTGCTGTGTCTCCTCCTGCTCCGTCAGAGCCAAGCGCATGTCCTCCAGCACACGCTCCTTGGCCTCCAGGTCTGAAACACACACACACACACACACACACACACACACACACACTTTTTTGTGACACTGCAGAAAATAAGATCTATGGCAAGCAAAGATGTTTGATATTTGCATGTTTTGTTCAACAAGGTAATCTTTATAAATTAAGTTTTTGAAGCATAAAAGCAATCAATATGATTTTTTTGAGGCGCATAAAGCTTCAAAACTCACGAATGGGATATTTACTGATGTATTTAATCTCGTAGAGAAAAACATGTCATATCTCTTAAGCTTGTGTCAACCACAGAGCTTATTTCATGGATTTAACTAAAACCCAGTGGAAAAAAACCCATCAGAGTTTTGGGGAGGGAACCCATGGGGAACACACTTCTGGCTTTTAGGATTCAAAACTGCACATTCTATTAGCACCCGCCCTGCCTCAAAGGTCCAAGGTCAGCCACAGCTGCAGGTCCCTTGGTCCTGTCTATTTAACTAGGCCACTCCGAGACACACACACACACACAGTCAAACACAAACTTCTCTTACCGTTGCAGGTCTTGTGATAGAGTGTCTGATCAGACTTGGAGTCGGATGACTGTTGGATATAGATGGAGACAGACTGATTATACAGGAATAACCGTACAGCCCTATTTTTCTATTCTATTCATCTATTTTGTTTTATAGTGTTTGGGATACTAAGCCATAACACTGGTTAAACAACAATGTATGTGTGTCATGTCTAAAACCAGAGGTGGAAAACCCAGGTTCAGTGAGTAGAAATATGCTCCATCCATGCACTAAACCAGCTTCACTAAGTAGGTTCCCCTACCTATACTTTTCCAGATTTTTCACACAGAAATAGGAACCCTGTAATATACATGAATGACAACAAGCTGACAGTGAACGTACGGTTTTGAGTTGTTGGATGATTCTGTCTCTGCCTGCTAGGTCAGACTGATGTTGTTGGATGATTCTGTCTCTGCCCGCTAGGTCAGACTGTAGTTGTTTCCTGGATTTCTCTCCATCAGTCAGCTTGTGTGTCAGAGACTTCTGCTCTTCTCTCATGGCCGAGATCTTCAGGAGACAAAATCAATCAATCAATCAATCAATCAACCAATTAATCAATCTTTAATACAATGTATAGAGAAAGAACAAGTCAAAAGTAAACAAGACTAGGTTGAAACCTAGCACATGGCTGGACCGTCTGTGGTCAATGTGTGAAATTGTGGCCAAAAGCCTTGTCGCTAGAGGGCTTTTAATTTTCAAACGGATACATCAGCCAATGGGGAAACTCCAACACTCGGCCAACCAATGGTGTAACTTCATCACTCAGTGAGTCAGTCAGTGAGCGACTCAGTGATGGACAGATATTTGCATTTATAGGGCGGGTCCCACTAAAAATCATTGGCATGAAATTGAAAAAATAAAATAAAATAAAAATGTTTTTTTTTTTTAAATTAATTAAACAAATAGGAAACAAAACCAGTAAATTCAGAGCAGAACAATCCCTGACACACAGTATATAACCTAGTCACCTCCCTGTCCTCCATTAGAGCCAAACTGCTCTTCTGTGTCTTTCAAAGTGACACAAGGCCAGGAAACAGCCAAAACTGATGCTGACATTACACTTTGAAGCCTGCTGTGTTTGTCATATTAATTTTACCTCACGCACCCATCCTGACAGCTGCTACAAACAGTGGTGACTGGGTCTACTCCCTCACAGGGCTTCCCATGGTGTTAAAGGGCAGACATGTAATATTTTCCACCTACTAGAGGGCGCTTGTGTTCACTTGTTCAACTAAAAACACTGAATTGACCTGTGTGTTGAGAGAAGACAGACGATTTGAGTGATTATGAAATGTGCCTGTACCTCCTTCTGGACCTGTTGTATCTGTTTCTTGGAGTCAGCCAGTTTCTCTCTGAGGTCCGAGGTGTCGTCTTCCTTCCTCTGAAGGTCCAGACTGATGCTCTTCACTTTGTCTGAGTCCTGCTTGGCACCCTCTTTTAGCCTGGGAGAAGGAGACAGGGGAAGGTAAAGACAGATTATACTGGACTGTTTTACTTCCTGCTGACAGAAAAACAGAAAATGGTGGTGTCGCTAGCAGTCAAACATCACGCGATAGCAGCGCCATGGCAACCAAACAAAGTCAAAGTTGCCATGGTTATAAAGAAAGACGATTCTCACCACACTGTTGTCTGGGAGTTTTTTCTTGTCGGTTAAGGTCAGCGGGTGTTGCTTAATTCTTGGTATTAATTGGTAAGACTGTAATGTGATTAAGGGCTATATAAATAAACTTGAATTGACTTGTCTAGCTTGGATAGTGATATGTCACTTTTTGCCAAGTACTGTTTTCGGAGGAGCTTGAAATTTTCGCACAAAAATCCCTTATTTGTCAAAAAATCCGTAATTTGGGGTATTTTACCAAATATGACTTTTAGGAAACAGTCGTCTTAAGTTGCTGGTAGAGACAAACCTACCTAAAACTCAGGTGGTCATCATTTACCTGTGTATCTCCTGGGCTTTCTTCTCCAGCTCGGTGTCTTTCTGAGCGATGGCCTCCTCAGCCACGGCCAGCAGCTCTCTGCGCCTCTCCGCCTCCCGCTGGCGTGCCTCCCTCACTGCCTGGCTCTCCTCCTCCTCCCGGCGCTCCTGCGCCTCCCGCAGGCTCTTCTGAAGGGAGGACACCTGCGCCTCCTTTTCCGACAGCTTTTTCCGCAGCTCCGCCTCTTTCTCCGCCAGCTTCCCCTCCGTTTCGTCCTTCTCAGCCTCCGGGGCCCGCTCCTTCTGCTCTGCCATGTGGGCAACCTTCGCCCGCAGGCTTGCGACCTCAGCCTGGAGGTCAGAGTTCAACCTCCTGAGGTCATCTTCGGCTGCAGTGCCAGCGGCGTTGCTGCTTGCGGCCTGAGCTTTGGATCGAGCCTCCTCTAGCTCGGCTCTAAGCCGGTCTGACGTCTGCTCCTGCTGGCTGAGCTTCTGTTTGAGATCATCCAGCTCCTGGTCAGTAATCATCTGCTGTTTCAACTCCTCCATCTGCTGCTGGGATGTCACTTCCTGTTCTCTCAGCTTGCGTCTGAGCTCCTCTACCCGAGCGTCTGAGGTCTGCGTTCGTTCCTGGAGTTGAGCTCTCAGCTGTTCCAGTTCTCGTTCTGAAGCCTGTTCTTGCTCGTGAAGTTTTCCCCTGAGCTCCTCCAGCGGTTGTTGCGACTGCACGTCTTGCTCCAGGAGCTTCTTTCTCAGCTCATCCAGTTGCTGATTTGAGACCATCTCTTGGTGGGTAAGCTGTGCTGTTAGCTGTTCCAGCTGCTGGTCCGAGGCCAGCTGTTTGTGGTCTAGCTGTTCTTTTGCCTGTGCCAACTCCTTCTCCAACGCCAGGGTCAGTCTCTGGCTGTTCTCCTTCTCCTCGACCAGATCTCTCCTCAGCCCCGACACCTCCTCTCTCAGGCGATCGCAGTCCCTCTCGACGCCGGCTGACGCTGCGGCGGTCTCCATTTCCTGTTTCAGGCATTGGACTTCCTGGGTCAGGGAGTGGATCTGGGCAGTCTTTTCCTGGATCTCCTTGGTGTGTTTCTCCACTTGAGCCTGGGCAGCCTGGAGGTCTGAGGCCTTCTGCTCGGCCACCTGCGGTAATATTAGCCGTGAATTCTATTTCTCAAACAATTTAGCGATACAACACTAACAAACCTGTCCCTTAGATATCAAAAGTTAGATGACAAGCGACTTTATTCCCCTCCATTCATATAAAATTGAAATGCTCATTTTTTTAATCTCTACAGCTACTCTCGCAGCTACTCTCTGCTGCCGTGGCAACCTAATTTCCCCAAGTAGATTAATAAACTTCTTATCTTATCTCAACAAGGCCTCACTTATAAGACCACTCTTTTAATTTCAGTGGCTGTATAGTTACTCTGTGCTGTTCTATGGTTAATTAATACGACTAAAAGGTTTAAATGATAGCCTGGCCCACCTCTCTCTCCCTGGCCTCCAGCTGGCTGGTTAGATCTCTGGCTTCCTGTCTGAGTGCGTTGTCCTCCTTCTCCCTCTCTGATCTCTCCTCGATCAGCCTGCTGCTCTCCTTCCTGACATTCTCCAAAGCAGACTGAGCCTCCTCCTTGGCTCTCTTCTCCTCCTCCAGAGAGGCGAGCGCCTCCTCCCTGCGTCGCTTCTCCTCCCGGAGGTCCGCCACAGCCTCCTCCTTGGCCCTCCTCTCTTCTTTGAGGGAAGCCAGCGCCTCCTCTTCGCTCCTCTGCCGCTCCCCCAGTGCTGCCAAGGTCTCCTCCCTGGCTTTCCTCTCCTCCTCCAGAGAAGCCAGTGCCTCCTCTTTTCCCATCGTCTGGTACTCCAAGGCCACAAGCGCCTCCTCTCTGGCTCTCTTCTCCTCCTTGAGGGCAGCCAATGCCTCCTAGCAGACAGATATATTAATAATATTTTGAGAGGAGGCCAAAGAGAACAGAATAAATACATCAAACATGTTGCTATCAAACATCGCTAGCTCTCCGAGGATGTTACCACAGTGTTCAAACATAAGATGCTCCGCAGGACCTCCGAGTCGTTGTGTTTATCTTAGCTGTGCTCCATTACGTTGGAGACAATACCCAATGTTCCACCAGGAATGAACGAATATGTACAAAATAATTTATGTATGTCTGTATCTATATATCCATGTATCTTATGGACTGGAAGCTCCAAGGAAGCTTGTTAGATGTTAGATAAAAAAATATATATCTCAACTCAGACTGCAAGTGCCACTATGATGAAACAGTTGATGAAATTTTGGTCAGAGCTGATCGGTGTGACAGGAAAAGAGGTTGAAAATGGCCGAAATTATCCTTTAATCACAGTTACAAGTCTCAAAGGGCTTCACAAGCCTATATTTAATGGAGGAAATTAAACGACAGCCCCTAAGCCTAAATCCTGAACCGGACAAGGAAAAACTCCCAACAAAACCAAAAAAAACAACATTGAAAATAAATTTTTAAAAATGGAAGAAACCTCGTTAAGGGACTTGAAGGAGGGTTAGGCGTGCAATAGGTGCCCAAGTGGGCAATTTCTAAATCAACAGGAATTATAATATGGGACAGTAACACAACACACCATGATAAGAACAAGACAACAGGTTACCTGGTGTGCTTGCTGCTCCTCCTTCAGGGCGTTGAGCGCCTCCTGTTGGCTGCGTGTCGCTTCCTCCAGGGTCAGGGTGAGCTCTCGGGCCTCATGCTCGCGCGACTTTCGCATCTCTTCTCCTTTCCCAGAGAAGTCTGCCAGAGGACGTGAGCACACCAACACTAGAGTTTAAATTAGACACAAGCACTGTACTCCCAGTCTACACTTATATAGTGTATATGAAACTGCAATGTTACAGAATGGATATATCATTGTACCAAATAATGTATCCGTATAATACTTTGCTTAAAGCTGCTATGTGTGGTATTCTGACTCTACCCAGGGAATTAGAACAAGATGTTACAGTTCAAAACAAGCTGGCTTTTTCGCCTCCCCTGCAGCACCTCTCCATTGGTCCTCTCCCCTGTCCATCAAAAAACCTCACACACTACAGATGAACAGATTCTTGGAGGAGTTTAGAGTCTGGCCCAGCGTTGTAAACATGGTTTAGAAAAGAGGGAATATCGACACACATTCCTTGTGAAGATCATTTCTCACTGAACCTTCACATAGCAGTCTTTTTGCCATTTTAACAATAGCAACTTCACACATAGCAGCTTTAACAAAGTTACAAGTTTCCTAAGAAACACTGCTGCCTCAATTACCTCACTCAATAGAAAACTGTAATAGTAATATTACCATAACAAAACAAATATAACACAGTAGGCTTGTAGTGCAGTCAGCAGCTCAGAATTCACAAACTACATCATCACATCAAAGCCAAAAGGACAACTAACCTTTCATATAAACAACACTATTACTATAATTACTGTAATAAACAGCTCAAAACAGGCTGACAGATGGCTACTGCACTTTTCAATTGACGGTATAATTCCATCATATAATTGCAGAGCAGTTTAGGTGTGAAGCAGCAAGAATATGTTGAAAATGCCAGTCATATTTTTCATTATTAGTTATTCTGAAACCAGACAGCTCAATCACCATCTGCCTGAAAAGTGCTAAAGCTCTTTCTTCAGTCTTTATTCATTACCCAAGTATATTTTCCTTAATACAAATTACATGTCTATGACAACCCCAGTACTGTAAATGTCACACCGAAAAAAATTAAAAAGAAAATCAAGTCATCTTTATTCACAGAATATATACAAAAAAAACAAAAAAACAGCCAGGTATTATATTTTGTATAGAACTGCCAGTGTCTGCAATTGTATGTAGCCACTGTACATGTGGGCAGTTTTTGTCCAAGTTATGGCTGTATATAACTATATGTACAAACTATAATTTAGAGGGAAATTAGACTAAAGTACATATAAATATATAAAATACTGAATGCACAGGAACCATATAAACAGTTGTCTGGTTGGGTCACTTCCTGAGAGCAGAGAGCCTCCTTCTGGACCGGAGATAAACGAGGTTTCGGGCATGTTGCTTGATCTCTCTGCCTCCTTGCTTCCCTGCGTTCACAGCGACTCCCGTACCTTTCTTTGAAGGGGGCTGTCCTTCCTGGTGAGGCTGGGGCTCCCGCTGGCGTTTGCGGGCCTCTGCGCAGGAGCACATGCAGTCGGTCTTCAGGTGGAGAATCTCCTCCCGGATGGAGTCCAGAGTTGCCTTCTGTTGACACGCAAGCACAGACAAAAACAGGACAACTTAAAGACCCACTCCACCTGCAATTGAGGTGCAGTTCTCAAAAACGAAAGGTTGTTTGGCTCGGTCACAAAGAGGTAGGTGTATGGGGGTGCAGAGGGTTTTATAACTTTACAAAAACCACGTCACAGCATCAAACAACATGCAACGTGGGAAATCGTTATTGATAAATATCCTTGCTAAGGCAACAAGCGCCATTTTCAAGGGCATTTGTTGGCGTCTCTTTGTAAATGTTTGTTTTGGATAGCCGAATTCAATGTCCCAGGTCTTGTGTTGGCTAGTTATGACTTGGGTTAATATTCCTTTAAATCTTACAACATCTACCAGCAGCTGATTTGTGACTTTTCTGAAAATCTTCTGTGTCATTTCCCGTAACTTTTCTAAATTCCATTACTTTCCATGACCTTGGAAACCCCGGCTTGAGTAAGAGACGTTTTCCTTACGTCCTTGATGGCGTCTTCAACCTGCCGGTCCATGGTGGTCTGCAGTTTGGAGATCATCTCATCCTTCTCCTGGCAGATCTCCATCAGCTCAGATAGCTTCAGCTCCCGAGACTCCAGAGTCTACAACACAAAACGTTACAGGCAAGAGCGTCGAGCCGGTTACCTATAGAAGTCTTTCCTCTTAAAACGATCAAGCTTATTTTCATGCTTTGTCGCACGACCCTTCACTCCTGCCACGGTGAATGATAAGTAAATCTCAGAAACTTGGTTTTGACACCGTTTGGAGCTGAATGAAAGGAGCAGTGCCAAGTGAGCGAGAGGCAGTATGATAACCGTTTCCCTGATAAAGATGTGAAAACTGCACAGGAATTTTAAAAAGGGAGACGGGACACACTGGAAAACGGGCTTAACATTCACCAAGGCCGGAGTTATCCTTTAACAGACGTTAGGCCCTTTTGTATCCTGTGTAAAGAGACATATAGCAGGCAAGAACCTTTGATTACTTTTTAAAAAGATGCATCCAGAATAATTTGACCCTAAAAATCTGAACTGTTCTGACTGGTTTCATAGCTCCTAGACGACCTGCCTGAGCAGCTCTAGGCTGGTCAACATCAGTCTCATCTTTTAAATCACCTTTTTGTTATATTTCTTTAGTCTGTGTTGAACCAGGCTACAACAATGTCTCTTGCATGCAAATGAGCACAAGTATTAGGATAATGAATAACTTGTATTTTAGTGATTCAAAAAAAAAAAAAAAAAACCTTTCTGGTGTCTTCAATCTCCTTGTTGGATTGATGTGCCTTGTCGATGAGATTATCCAGCTCTGAAAACAGATAATAGTTTAATTTAGTGTGCAGTGATGAAAAAAAAAATAAAAATAAAACAATTAAATATGTAAAAAGTTGATTTACCGCATTGATAAATACAGTGTTAAATAACAATAATCACATCCCTGGAAATGTGACTTGTTTCCTGGCCAGCAGGTCTTAACATTTTGCCGTCTACCTGGTAATATGAGGCTAAATGAGACACTTCGGATAGATCCTCTATTGATAATTGATTGTGGAATGTGTGCATGTGCTGCTACATGAAGAAGGAGGCTCCGTTCTTACCGGTGGTTTTGTGAGCGAGCAGCTCCTGCACCGTCCTCAGCTGCTCGCTGAGCTCCGACACCTTCCTCTCCAGCCCCTCGCTCCTGCCTGCCTGGTCACACTGCCGACCCACGCCCAGGCAGGTGTGGGCAGCCTCGGCGGCCTTCTTTATGCCTGCTAGGTCACTGGACATCGACTCGATCATCCCGTCCAGGGCGAGGGACTTGTCCTGTAGGGGGG
>OMKK01091162.1:0-13875 GCA_900302305.1 Polymixia japonica
TACTGTAGTTAATAGGTCAGTCTGTCTACTTGGCTCTCTGCGTTGTGCAGTGTGGTTTACTTCCAGTTCACTTCACCCTCTCTGTGTCTCAGCCAGTCTTTCTCTCGCTCACTCAGACTAAATAAGGACAGACAGCCTGGACATGGAGGAACTCGGAAATGCCAGAGATCTTTGGTTCTGGTATTTGGAGCTGCTGTTGTCTTCTATTATGAAAGTTTTGTTTCCACACATCAATACGTGGTCGAGTGAGGCGAGTCTTAAGAAGAGGGTTAGTGTCATTGCTGGACAAACATTCATGCTTAAGTGTTAGATCGAGGCATAGAGCTATGGTCCTGTGATATGTATGGAAATCAACAATATCAAAGGCACCAGTGATAGATGTCACTTGGTCTACATTTATAATATAGGTCTACACAGCATATATGTCTTAGTCCTGACGACAGCAATAAATCCAGTTCTACAATTATGAAACCAAAACCAGACCTCAAGAGTGGTAAACAAGAACCCTTAAAAGGTAAACAATGGTCATCTAGAAGGGACATATTTAAGAATACAAGAATTCACTAAATTCAATTCTAGAACAACAAAACCCAGTTCTGCAATACACATTCATTTCTAAAACATGACAATGTCACTACCAGTTTCAAATTAAATGTTCAGTACTGCTACATGAGAACTAGGAATGCAAATTCATTTCAAGAACACAATAGGTAAGGTCTAGATAATGTATACACCACTAGGGCACATTTTCAGTTTGACGGTTTGACTGAGTCCACTTATGATCAATTTTAGAGCATAATTAAGAGCGCAGCACTAGAACAGTTATGTTAACCAGAATCTTTGGTCAAATCTAAAACGCTTAGTTTTTGTTCTACAAAACAAGATTAGTGTTGATTAAATTAATCCACAATTTAATGAACTTTGTCGTTCCAATAATTATAAGTTGTAGTACAAAGGATACTGATGTCGGCTGATGCCCGTCAGCTCAAACATCTGGATGTATGGGTTAAACATGTTATAGACTAGGTATAAACTGTTGGATGATAGGAGTTTGTGATAGGAGACATAAGCTTAAATCAGCGTACCAAAATTAAATACATCACGAGATACGAGTCTAAATTAAATCCAGTTTCGGTGTTTACCACTTAAGTTCCCCCAAAACTGCCTGTGCCATGCATGTATCAGCTACATTCAGGTCAGACCTCGTGTGGTTGGCCCTGGAGAAGTGTGTCAGCATGAAATGGGACCCAAAACAAACACAAAGAATCTCGCTATGTTTCTGCCCATGCGGCCCCACAGTTAAAGCTCCTTTGTTCAACACTGACAGTCTGCTAAAAATGACCAAATGGAAAGCAAGGTTGTCATAGCATAAAGACCGCCTCCCCGAAAATGCTGTCAATACATACTTATTCTGTGCGACTTGGTAACCGTAGTGTGGACAAACGTTAGCACTCACGGCGGCTAACAAACCGAGCCCCGGTTTGACGCTAGCTGGTTAGCTTTAACATACCCACAGCAGTCAGTGACAGCATCAAACCTCCCGTACTGAGCGTTTTACTTACACTGTCGTTTCACTCGGTCACTAGTTGCACATCCGACAACCTGTGTAAATCATATTCCATTATCTTGTTATTTTTCGTATTCGGCTTTTGAGCTGGACCATCCTATTAGTCCGATTTCAAGCCCCGGACCACAGCAGAAACGATGCTGAGAGCGTTGGGCGAGACTGGCTCGTTTCTGTTGTTGTTGCTGCCAAAAAGAAAAGCATACTGCGCATGCGCGGCGGCCACTGTCACAAGACGGCTTTCGCCTAATTGGCCAATGTCTGGGTGCGCTCGATTTATTAACACGGGTTCCCCTTTTAATAGTATTCTATGAGTTGGAGCAAATTACTTTAGCTACCGGACCAAGCGGGTCCCCCAATTCGAGCGTTCACTGTCCTCTCGCGCTGTCATTCAGATGGATCGAGTGCATACATAGAAAAATTACTCACCACGAAAATAAACCACACGATCATTATTTGGACGTAATTTTATTGACTGATAGAACAGGAAACATGCATGTATTTGCAATAGCAATGTTATGATTGCCCCTAATTATATGTCAATCTCACAAAAATAAAAAAATATTGTACAATACACTATGTTGTAATTAGGAATCCCTTGGGAAAGTCATGTTCAAAGAAGTACCTCAGTCAGCTAATACAACCTCCCCACATAATAAAATGAACAATAGATCACACACGCGCACGCACGCACGCACACACAAACACACATACATACACATACATCTGTCTACTCCTGACAACAGATACCCTGTATGCAGGCCTCACACAGGCTCTTCTCATGGGGTTTGGTCCTCACTTTGTCAGAGCGACTTGACGAGGCATCATCATCTTCATCATCTTCCTCCTCTCCATAGCAGTTCTTCCGGATCTTTGCAAACAGCTTCAGCAAGGCTTCCTCTACCTCCTCTTGAGAAAACCCGGGGAGGTAGAAAACATCGTCCTTGCAACGCCGACAAGCTTGCCCAAAAGGCCGCATGATCACGGTCCCACGGCCACTCCGCAGCCGGTACCGGAACAACAGCACAACCCGTGCTGATGACCAGGTCTTTGTGCAGGTACCACAACGGAATCTATGGGGTGGGGGTATACGATTCAAGTCAGTCAGTAAACTGGAAGTCATAATGTATGATATGTTTAATGTTAAAATAACATTAAAAGATTGTGTACTATGCAATGGTTCAGTGAGATATGATCTTCACAACAAGTGTCTGCCACTTAATTTCATTTTATTTTCATTTGTATTTTATTTTTAGCAGGAAAAAACAGCAAAGCAATTTAGGACCATTACCAACTGTGGGCCTGACTCAGTTTAGAAACTGTCTAGCAGGTTTCCTGCTGTCCCACAGTGAGGACAAAAGCAATAAAAATATAAAACAATACAGGCAGACAATAAAAGTTAACAAGTTAGACAAAGAATATTCTTCATATATATGGGCTGACGCATGCCTATTTTAAGAGTGGGTTGTCAATAAAAGAATACAGCATTTAGCAAAAAATAAAAAGATTAAACAAATTTTACATGTATATAGACAAGTTACACATAATTCAGAGGGAACAATAAGGTTGATTATTGAGACGTTGATTATTGGTTACAATTTTGATTCTGAAGAAGTAAATATTTGTGTACATTTTTAAATTGTAAAAAGGAAGGAGAATTTCTGATGTGTTAATTTGTAATAGCTCTGGTTATTCTTCCAAGTCTTATGGAGTTATGTCTTGGCAAAATAGAACAAAGTGAAGGGAGAAGGTGATAACGTAGTTGATAGTACAAATTAATAATATGAAAATGTAATGATTTAGATCGAAAAAGTACAATGATGTGCCCAAGGAGAAAGTTTGGCCAGGGTCAGCCAAGGCCGGCCAGTTTGTTGATATTCATTCTTTTCTAAACCATGTTGACAGGGCCTGTGTCTAAACTCCTCCCAAGAATCTGAGCACCTGTAGCTCTTGAGGTTTTTTCATGCCCAGGGGAGGGGAGCAACAGCCGAGTTGCTGCAGGGGAGGGGAAAAGTCGAGCTTGTTTTGAACTGTAACAGCTTGTTGTTTGAGGCTGATACATGGCTTGTGTATATGCACAGACACACAGTACAATATGAGGACACTAACAATCCAGGCTATTTGAGATGCCGTCAAGATACTACACACACATAAACGGTCTTCCTGTGCATATCTACAAAGTAGCTTGACAAACTTCCTTGTTTAAGCTGCAGTATCATAGTTTACCACACAGTGGCACTGTTCTATTATTGTACAAATACGTTACTATGACATTTTATCATCTGACCTGAAGTCTGCATGATAGTCTGATTTTTTTTTTTTTACATTTTTACATTTTCTTGTCTTATTTGGTATTTCTTTTATATTATTGATTTATTTTATGAGTATGATGTTTACTTGTATCATATATACAGCCTATCTGTATTACAAGTCAATCTAAATGCTTATAAATATTAATATCGCTAAAACATACACCACAGCAAATAAATATCACATACTTTCCGTAAACGCAGTGACTGTACACCCTCCAGCCTCTCTTCTTCTCCTCCTTGGTGACTTCGTCTGTCTGGATGTAGTTGAAGGAGAGTTTCCAAAGGTCTCCGTAATCCAACTCCTGATCGTCATCCAGCATCTCCTCAAAGACCTCTTGCCACAATGAGGGGACCCAGTCTGTGCATAGAGTGAAAAATAATATGAAGTACAAAATAAGACAATGCGAAAAATAAGACAAGCATTTCAAGTGTTGTTGGCAGGAGTAGAGTAGTGACGCAGTAAAATAATAGTGCAATGTCATGCCATTTAAAATACGTAGACCTACATGTAGCCTAATTATCTGGATTGTGATCGCAGTATAATAGCTGACGTTTTAAACAAATCATTTAAAGAGTAGCCTAATTTAAAATGACGCGAAGTTGATCAAAAGCATCAATATCAATAAATAACTACTACTAGTACTATATATACTATTCCTCTTCTTATTCTCACCCTATTGACTTACCTTTACTCATGGTTCTTGGTGTTTAGATATTTAAAGTCCTCTGCAAGGGAAAATAAACAGCGCCTCCCTTATATTGTCCTTCAACCGTAAACATTACTCTGGAAAACGAAAGTTATCAACCTGCTTTCACTTTCCAATCTTAAAGCATTGTATCAACAATCGACCCCATAAAACTAGTTCATAGGCAATTGCATGAAAGCAATAGTGTATTCACAGAGGTACTGAGCTATATAATAATAATAATAATAATAATAATAATAATAATAATAATAATAATAATAATAATAGAAATAATAATAATAATAATAATTTATAATGCAGTGCAGAGAGGTACGTTGCCCTTTGGCTACAGTCCAGCTTGCTAGATGTGAATCTTGTGAACCTCATGAATCTCCTCTGCAGAGTGGGGTCTGGGTTCTTAGTTGATGTGTGAGAGGAGGTTGTAAGATGAGTTTTGTTTGTAGAGGATTAAGCTCTCTCTGTATTGCTGCATATGATAGTCTGTATAGGCATTATTTAAAACTTTGCTCACACATACACATATGAAACACACTCACATACTACTGTGTACTCTCTCTCTCTCTCTCTCTCTCACACACACACACACACACACACACACACACACACACACGTGAAACATTCATACATTCATATGTGAAACACTCATACATAGTCAAAGTCAAAGTTTGCTTTATTGTCAGTTCTGCTACATGTTGTGATGGAAAAATACAATCTAAGTAGAGAGTGTGTGATGAACTCATGTAACCACTCATTTTTGTTTAGAAGTTCTCTATTAAAAGAATGTTTAGACTCTTTTAGGTTCCTGTAAGCTAGTTAGACAAAACATAGAGGCAACCATAACTTTTCTCTGTTCACAATATTCTCTCCAGAACACCTGCTTTCCAAGGACTTTCCTGTCAGGCAAAGTTAGAATTGTTATTGTATGAATACAAAACCAATGTGTTTTCTCTGTTCGGGGCCATTCTCTCTGACTCTCTGGGCAGGGAGAATGGTGGACCTGACTTTTTGACTATATGGCAGCCTTCTCCTTATGACGACTAGAGGAGAAGAACCATATTAGTATATGACTTTGACTAATAAATGATTGCTACACATTGAAGCAACTATCTCATTCTCACAATTATTTTGTGCGTGCAATTATTAAATTTCCACCACAATGTGTACACACATACAGAGAACCGAAATTGCTTTTCTCTCTTAACCCTAAGAAATATAGCTAAAGTATATACTAAAGAATGCTAAATATGCTAAATGCTAAAGAATATGCTAAAGAAAAAAATGCTAAAGAATATACAGGCTAAAATATGTAAGCTAAAGAAATATACAGGCTAAAGAAATATACAGCTAAAAATATACAAAGACTACACAATAAACAGGCTAGGAATATTCTATCTAAAAAATATACAGTACTACAATATACAACAATAAGTTAAAAAATAGTCTGTTGGTAGTGCAATGAAAAGACAGTAGTGCAATGAGAGACAAATTGTACATTAAAAAGAAAAACTGTAAAGTGACTCAGTGTCAGGCAGTCCATGTGCTGCTTATATACAGTATAATCCTGTATAGTCACACACATACTGAAACACATATGAAACACATACAGTACAAGTGAAACACTCACGCATACGCGAAACATGACACATACATGAAACACTTGCATATGAATACATACAACACTAACATGTATATGTAAATAAAAATACATATATGTGCAAGTGTTTCACATGCGTACGTATGTTTCACTTGTATGTGTGTGTGTAATTTTCAATACGGAAGGCATTTCAGTAAATCCGGAAGGCAGATTTTTTTGGAAACCAGACTAAAAATCCGGAAGCAAAGCGCGGCAATATTTCACGTTACAGCCGAAGCTGTAACCCTTTTGTGGAACTTTCTTGGGTCACCAACGTTTATCAGTTCTTTGCAAACTCCGTAGAGACGGCTGCCTACACAATCACTGCATTCAAATGTAGAATGTGAAATAAAGGTTTTGTACTGTGGCGGGACAGCCGTCTCTACGGAGTTTGTAATGAACTGATGGTGACCCAAGAAAGTCCCAAGAAAGCGATTGTTATCCACCATGGATATGATAATGGGTTGTTATTATTATTATCCACGATAGCAGACCTTCCATGTCTCCTGGAATGTCGGGGAGTCGTCCTTAAACTGAGCACTATCTCCCGGATTCCCCAAGAGAAACGAATCCTCCCCCATTCCCCGTCAACAATTCATAAGCGCAAATGCTGGCAATTTGGGTTGACTACGTTGGCCAAACAAAACATTGAGGAGGTAAGTAGAACTTTTTCAGAAGTTCCACTAACAAATGTTCAGCACCAAAAGAAAATGTACTAGGAAAAACGTGGCGCAAGTTCAGGAACTCCGTTATTTTGCTGCCGGTTGCTAAGTGCTTGTTCTAGAATCTATGGAATTTCCACGTAATTGTTTAGTTGATTTGCTGAATCGATTGTCGCTGAATGCGTCGTTACACTGACTGAGGTTAGCGGTGCTCTGTAAACACCAGTGGATGGCCCTAGAGGACCATAAAGCCTCACGAGTTTCTTCAGGAATAGTCTTTCTAACCGTTTCTGACTGTAACATTATTACACCTTATCATTTTTCCTGTTGATGATCACAATGATTATGACTCGCGTCAGAAATGCTACTACTAATAATATTAACACAACCTGCTATACAATATACATTTAGACAGCTTTTACTTCAAGAAATGTTGAGGAATTTGCCAATGTCTACTGAGGATTTGAAGTCTATCAAGTCAGTTGTCTCCACCCATGGCGGTATGTCACAGTTCGTCGGAGCATGAGGGGGCAATGCCCCCCTCGGATAAAAATTTGTGCAACCCTCTTCTTTAAATCCTTATTTTCTCAGTTGCTGGGTTTTTTTTTAGATTAAAGGTTGTTGTTAAACGTTTCATGAATTTCTTGCCTTGCCCACTCTCTCTCGCCCCCTCGTGATGCCATTGGCCTTGCAGCTCCTCCCTCTCCTCAACACCACAGAGCAGTGTTACTTTCCCTAGTTGATTTGATACTAAGGTTGTTTTACTACGTTATAACCGTTATGGTGGACATTGGGAAATGGTTTGAAGCCAATGGCAACAAAAATCTGATAATCGGCGGTGTGTATATAAGAGAAAAAAGTCTGATTCTGCAACCTGCCAAGCAATACAAAACTCCAGTTTTCCCGTGTGTTTCTCTGTTCCTTGCCTCCCTTGTGTCTCCACCTCCCTGTCTGTCTTTCTGTCAGTCAGTGTGTGTGGGTGCGGCTCTCTTTCTCTCCGCCTGCCTGCCCTCTGCCCCAGCCTGCCAGACAGCTCTCTCACTCATCAGCCTCTGCGGTCAAGCCAGCGTCCACTTCGAAAAACACGGTCAAACTAGCCCCCAAGTTATTTAGCTGTACATGTATCTACTAGGCATTACGGTAAGAGCGTGATTTCTGACTTCAAAATAAAAGCGACGTCATATATTGTCATATGTTATCTGTGTTCCCTCTGATTTCAGATTAGAATGACAAGAAAACTCCGTTTTCATAGAACAATTTAACTTCGGTATGATAGTACACATGATAGCACGGCTGTGGCGGTCATCAGAAGAGGACTGGAAGCCATTTTTATTCACTGTCCATGTGTGCATTTCCCCTCTAGGCTCATCTGTCCATGTGTAAATTTACCCTCTAGGCTCAAAGTTGTCATATGTATGACAATTGCAATATTCAGCAAACATAATGTAACTAACGTGTATAGCCATAACGGAAATACAAAAAGCTATTAAGAAAACCTGATGAGATGTCAAAAGGTGTTCATGTTTTTTTTTTACTATAGGCATCTTACAAAAAGATTACATATCATCATAATCTCTCCAAATGCATCCAGTACAGCCTGTAATTACTTCTAAAGTTCAACTGCCTGCCTCATGGTCACCTTTAAAGGAGCTATATACAATATTCAGCCACTAGATGTCGCACTAGAGCACCAGCTGCTCAGACCAAAACAAATGGGCCGCACTAACACACGTGCACTGACATGCATGCGCAGCATGTCACGCCATTACTCCACTATATCTTTATCTTTATCAAATAGTTAGCTGCTATATTAATGTTCAAAATATCATATGTAGTACCTTTAATACCACAGTCCTTGTGTCATTTTATCCAGGTTAATAAGAGTTTGAAGTCAAAATAATCCATATGGTGTTGTACAAATATGTATGTAAAATTCTCATTGTATAGTGGGAAAAATATGGGATATATGATATAATATTTCATAATTCTCATTATTGCACATCCCAATCTACTTTATGGAGTTATTTTAAAGACCTGATACACTTATCACTTGACTTGGTTCTAACAATTTATTCAATCTTGTTTTGAAGGCTTCTCCTGAACAATGGTTAGTCATTTTACGATAATGCTAATTATAGCATCAGCATAACACTACCTGACACAGGTATGAATCCAAATTGTTCAGCCTGCTCTCACGCACACACATGCACACAAATGCACACACCGGGGACTTTCTGGTCTAGGCAGTATGTCTGCTGTCCTGTCTTTCTAGTTGTTTATGGTTTATGGTGATGGAGAAGACGCCAGCCTCGCCCAGTCTTGAGCACTGATTACAAGTAATTATTAACAGAAAGGATTAGTCTGAGTACTATGCAAGACTGTATGAAAAAGGGGAGTGAATAAGTATAAATAAAGGCTAGCCAGTGTACAGGGCGTACTATAGCATACATTGTATATGAAAACTGTAGTAATCTACAGTCTCTACTTCTTTTCAATGTGTATCACAGATGTTGAATCCTCTCTTCTGCCTCCTCTACAGGGAGCAGTAAACCCAACCTCATTCAGAGAAATGGTGCAGGTGATGGCAATTATGTAATCTGCTCCCTATTTCACAAACACACACACAGAACATCATACATCATTAAGTAGGTCACCTAACCACAATAGAGGAACATATACAGTACATGAGAAATTCTTAGGTATTCTCTAACTCTAATGATAACCTTAACCTTATACAGCTAGTTAAAATAAATAGTGGTACCTTAGAATCTCCTTCTGTGTCAGGAAGAGAAGAATAAGAGTGCCTTTATTGTCATTGTATGGTGAGATACAACGAAATTGGGGATACTAGGGAGGACACATATATGGTCTTAAGAAACTAGAGGTGAAATATCATTATACAGTGGGTGGTAATGGGAATTTACAGCTATGTCTCAAAACTAGCGAGATTGCATGCAGACACACACATACACACTGCACCCACTCAACGAATACACAGACTAACACATGCACAAATACAAACACACACGCAAGCACATCGTGTGTGCTTGTGTTGAGATTTGTGTGCACCTTTCCTCACCACACAGCAGTGTAAAGATGACCTCACAGCCCCAGCCTCCACAGAGTCACCTTATACTCAGGTGTGACATTACAGCCTCAGAAGAGCATGCTGGGAAAACTCACAGGGCCAGAGAGATGCAGGCTTGTGATAGAGAGTAACCCCGTTCCCAGGCTTTCTTGCCTCACAAGAGCGAAAGCCTGGAAAATCATGGTGCTACTTCTAGGATTAGGTGGCAGGACATCCGGAACAGGATATATTGGATTTGATATGGATTTGAATTTGAGATCCACAAAGTGTACACCCACAAAGTTGATACGTGAAGTCTGTCGACTATGTGGAAATAACCTTATTTCGAATAAAGACCGGTGTAATGTTTAGCATCTTTCTGTTTAATTTTCTTGCTACTGCACTGTTTACTGCACTGCTTAAACAAGACAGATGCACTATCAGACCATGTCTGCTGCACTGAAATACGACAATCAAACCAGAACTGCTGCTATTAAACCAGGACATGTGCAATATCCAATACTGTTGGATATAACCACACTTTACTCTAATATATTTCATATGTATATACTCATATATGCAATACTGTGGGAAAAGCTACTTCATAAGTATATACTCTACTTACCATCGTATAGGCATACAATGTTATACTTAATACTGCAGTACTGTTAAATACACTTGCCACTTTAACACAGGAGTCCTTTTCATATATGTGTTATTTTTATATATACAATTTCTTGTTTTTATATCTTATGTTTTTATATTTTGTTCATCCTCTTACCTTAGATCCTTATATTTTATTATTATCTCTCTAAATTTGTGTTTTTATTTTGTATTAGTCTTATCATTAGTATATCTACTGCTGAGCTGATCTGTTTCTCTCATCCAGCACATTTCATTGTACCGTTGACCCTGTGTTAACCTACATATGACAAATAAAAGTGAACTTGAGGTAGTATGTTTTTCCAAGTCTTTTTCTATGTGCAAATAACATGACATTTCAGTCACACTTTTTCCCCTGTCATTTATAATTTGGACAGACACCAATTATAACAAATATTTGACATTATGGATCTGCATCATTATGCATACACACACATTTTTACAAACCTATAATGGGGTGCTCCGTGTCATGCTTGGTCAGATGCTCCATAACAACAATGGGGGAAAAGATAACTGGAAAGAGAAAACATGGAGACAAATATTTAGCAACCCCATACATTTTCTAAATCTGATTGTCCAAACAAAACTACACATACATTTACAAGTTTCATGGTGAGAAGTGATCTTACCCCAATCCCTGAACTCTAAAAAACATAAAAAAGGAAAAATACTGTTAAAAATGAAGGTGCAAAGCAGTAAAACAAGAAATCAGAACGTATGTGTTATTGGTAGACCCAACACAGATGAAGATAAATACCTCTCTGGAAAACATCTTCCATTTGCTGTGGGCAAAAGAGGATAGGACAGATGAAGATGGGGTCTGTTTATGCACATGACAATAAAAAGAGACCTGAGGGGTATACTACTGAGCGATCTTAACATAGTCAGGCTTTTTTTGCGATAGCCGGCTTCACAAAATCTAACATAGGCAATCAAGACTAAGCGGTATCACGAAGGTTATCAACTTGCTCCGTTAAGCCAGGTTATGTCAATGAGCGCATTCATATAGAAGGGGTGGAGTCTGCAACAGATAACCAATCGCAAACAACTCTAGAACCGCCTATTTTACACAACAACAACAAATCGTTATATAGAAAAGTTTTGAAGAATTTAAAATTATTGTTACTACAAAAAGCAATACTGTTGCTGCTGCTAATGTAGCGAAGAAACGCTGAGCAATGCATACTGCCAGTTGTACAGTAAGGACATAACTTCAATGCATTTGTGATTCGTGACTTCCGCACAGATAATGGTCGGATCTGGTGAAAGCCAGCGAGTTTTGACGGTCTCTAAACTCTTACTCTGCTAAGAGACCCTCTCACTATCTACACAGCTTTTTTATATGAAAGATATAATACAAATATCCAGGAATATATACAGTCTTTACATCTGTTTAAGTAACATTCAATAACAATGAGCTGTAAGGAGCCTATAACACAGTTACTTTGAGCGAACCTAGAAGTGTTTTAAATTACAATGTCCGCGCATCTAATCCTCAATGAACGGTGACAGAATAGCAGAAGAGAGTTGAGCAGCGCCCGATTACAAAGTCTGAACAAAAAGTGCTCCGAGGTATTCAATGTAAATTACCGTGGTAATACGCCCCTCTTAGAAGTAAACTTAGGGTTTAGTCTAAACTTCCCTAAATCTAAAAACCCATTAATCTCGCTTCGCAGTACACCCCTTCGGTAAAATGGAGATAGTAAACAATTATTTTGTTTTAACCTTCTTGAGTTACCACATAGCTAGGTGTATAAGACAATTACTAAGTAACACTTCAGCTAGGTTATCAATCAGAGATTAAATTAAGTTAATTGACGTATAGTGTATTTGCAAATTCTAAGAATAATCTCCCTCCATTCTGATACCACAATAAGAGCTCAGCTTCTTCTGAAGTATTAATTAGTGAACAAATTCCCACCTGCTGGTGTTCTCTTCCTCGCACGTGCGCCTTAAAATCACTGACCTTGCTGTATTTGTCCAGACAGACCTAAAAGCAGGTAAACAAACCATATAGAAATTCAATAGATCATTGTGGCCACTAAAATGAGCAGACCTCTATGGGTAGTGTAAACATAAATCCTCAAAACAAGTAGGCCTACGTCTGTCAATTTACCCACCTGGCAGCCAATTTTGAAACGGGTCATGATGAAATCAACAACCACTGTGTTTTCTCAAGAATCGGAGGCAATTAGACTGACAAAGTAAAGTCTGTCATTATTTTCGGCGAATTATTTCCCGAAGAACAAAAGAGCAAGGTGGGTTAATATATTGTAAGTTATAGGCCAGCCAAGTACTGGCCTATAACTTGGGTTACGTTGGGTTGTTGGTATAGCGGTCAACATAAGATCCAATTCAAAGATATCTCAAGAAAAATACAGTTACAGTTTTGCTCTTATTCTGTCAACAACGCTGCAGATTCCGTACTTCCTTCTCCTCTTCCTAGTCGTCTGTTGTGCAAGAAAAATGTAATGAGGGTGGGCGTGTTCATAGAGCAGGCGGTGCTTCAGTCCATGTTCTATTTTTATAGTGTCACTAGGCCAAATGCCTTCAGACTTTTTTACAACTAGCTACAGTGGCATTTCCAGAGTTTTGGAGGGTCTAGGAGGTCACCCTCTGGGGGTCCTCATTTCCCTCATTTCAAACCCACATTCTAAAATGAAACCTTCACAGTGGCGTTGGAGTGGGATATAATTTCATTATAAAGTAATGCCAATCATGATGTTAATGTAATCAGTTAATGAACATAATAATCTAATCAACTGAGTGAAAGAACATTAAAAAGTAGTATAGCCATTTATTTTTATATGTTTTGTACTATAGAAGATTTACTTTGCCCCTAATATTATCAGAATAGCCCACTACTTATGCACTCAGTAACCTATTAAGCAATAGGTTACTTAATAGGTACTATAGTACTATAGTACTATAGTACTATGTAAGACTGAAATACAGTGTATGAAATAACTGCCGTGTGCCCCAGCCAAGAGAATGAGCTCATACAGGAACAGTACTGTAAGGCCATATAGAGTAATGCTAAGCTTTCCATCTGGCCACCATTAATGTAAGACCATATAGAGTTAGGAATGGATAAGTGGGTGTTAACATAAGGTAGGGTGACCAGATGTCCTCTTTTGCCCGGACATGTCCTCTTTTTGAGACCTAAGAATTTAAAAATCCCCCCTACAGTTCGCTTTGCATTGAGTAGACCTCCTTGTTTACCACAACAAAGCACATGTCTATCCGGCATCTGTTCAACGAAGTGCG
>OMKK01091172.1:3950-14934 GCA_900302305.1 Polymixia japonica
AGTGCAATAAATAGTACAGTGACAGTCCAGTTACAGTTTTTCCGGTGGATGAGGAGAAGAAGTGAGTGAGTGCAGCAATGCAAAGTCCAGTGGAGGGGGGGGCAAGTTGATCGATCGTTCGTTGAGCAGCCTGACAGCCAGTGGATAGAGGCTGTTGGTCAGTCTGCTAGTACCGGACTGGATGGATCTGTACCTTCGACCAGAGGGCAGCAGTTGGAAAAGATGGTGTGCTGGGTGGAACTGGTCCTGTAAGATGTTGTTCACTCGACGTAGGCAGCGGGAGGTAAAGACTGTGGAGATATCTGGAAGGCTAGCTCCAGTGATCCTCCTCGCAGCCTTGACCACTCTGTGGAGGGCCTCCTTCTCTGCCCTGGTGCAGCTGGGAAACCACACCAGTAGTCCGTAGGTGAGCACACTCTCTACTGCGCAGTGGTAGAAGTTAGCCATCAGTTCCTGTGGGAGTTTTGCCCATTTAAGTTTCCGTAGGTAGAAGAGGCGTTGCTGTGCTTTCCCCACAGCAGAGGTGATGTTGAGGAAAACAGAGCAACGCCTCTTCTACCTACGGAAACTTACACTGGCCAAGCCTTCATTCATGTTTAAACTACATTGACAGATTCTTGAGGAGGACATATCCATATCCCATCTAAATCCAGCCTGTGAAGCCCATCAAATTACAGAACACTATCAAACTAAATATTGACCACAGCAGCATATTCATATTACAGAACACTATCAAACTAAATATTGACCACAGCAGCATATTCATATTACAGAACACTATCAAACTAAATATTGACCACAGCAGCATATTCATATTACAGAACACTATCAAACTAAATATTGACCACAGCAGCATATTCATATTACAGAACACTATCAAACTAAATATTGACCACAGCAGCAGATTCATATTACAGAACACTATCAAACTAAATATTGACCACAGCAGCATATTCATATTACAGAACACTATCAAACTAAATATTGACCACAGCAGCATATTCATATTACAGAACACTATCAAACTAAATATTGACCACAGCAGCATATTCATATTACAGAACACTATCAAACTAAATATTGACCACAGCAGCATATTCATTGCTACGCTGTGATGGAAGCTTCTTCTGTTCCAATGGACTATTTTTTCACCGTGGCTTAACACAACCAGTAAACCAGTACAGGCCTTTAGTATATCGTGAACCTTACTGCTCAGTATGAAATGAAAGTATTCTTCTTCATCAGAAATGTGAAACAAAAGTAAAACTATAATGAATCATTGTCCTCCCTGTCTAGATAGTCACACCTGGCTGGGAGAGATCAGAACAGATACAATAACATTACATGTTTTCATGTAGACTCCCTCCTTGTTTATGTCATATTATACCGCGACATTATTGAGCAAACTTGGATGTTCACACTCTTAGTACTTTATCAGTTTTAGGTCTTTTTTTGAGCCTGTTGTCTGGATGTTGCCTGTCCAAGTCTACAAGTTCCAAGTTCCCATACTGGGGCGTTTTATTAAGATGCTACATCACCTCTAATTCTCTCACTCTGTTGCTGATTATCTGTGCTGCTGTTGAGCTCCCAGCACCTCCCAGCACCTCCCAGCACCTCCCAGCCTCCAGCTGTGTTCTCTGCGTCTTCACATCCCTGAGGAGGGATTTTGAGCAGATCCTTTAACTCATCTGCTGCTAAACTCATGCTTTTCAGGGAGTGATAAGAAATTAACTGATTTACATTTATTCTCAATATAAATAGTTAATTCCATATGTGAGTTGTTTGAAATTATTTGTATATTAAAGTTTAAAGATGTGTACACAACATACGGTAGGTGAGCCAGTCTACACAGATCACACAAAAATGACAAATGTAATAGTATTGTAGTTTATTTATTTAGCAGTGAATGGAAAAAAGTGAGAAGAATTGATATTTATTGAATGAACTTGTGTTGGGTTACGTTCAATCAAGTCATTATTGCACATTTCAGTGAAACTAGCATCCAGCAGGTCAACATCCAGGTCACATTACGTTTCATCAACATTTCAATTTGTTCAGTGAATAAATGTAACAGTTTACACAACTGTCTCACCACATGAACTCAATAGCAATACTTAACAAGATTAATTAATTATATGTTGTTGATACAAATTGCAGTGACCATAAAACTATATAAAACTTTGTTTAAGTATTAAAAAATTTCCTTTGAGTTTTGTGCATAGATTCAGTATTGCTTTGGGAATAACTAACAATATTCAAGTGTAGTTATACAGTTATCACTGAGCGAGGGGCCTGTTTGGACTGTTACTTATCTCACCATGTCCAGGACACTGTTATCTGGCTGGCAATGGGTTTATTATCAGCTTCTATGCCTAAAAACATTTCTAATATTGCACAAGGACAATAATTACAGTAAATCTAAAGGATTTATAAGGTTATTCATTGTTTTGTAAGCCTTTCTGAACAATTGCATATATGGCTGCGATACATTTAACAAACATTGGACAAACATCTTTGCTTTGCAGGGTTTTTACCTTTTGAAATGCAGAATAAGATTCTTTTAGGAAACACTGCAGAGCATCACAACATCACAATATGATATTAATGATAAAGTCATGAGTAGAGACGTCAACAACAGCTCTTACTGTATGTTTTGTTATGGCTACTAATCTTAAATTAAATGGGAATATGGAGAGTGCTTTCCTTACCTCCAGAGGTATCACCTACTATAAATGATGTCCTTGTGGGTTTTATGTGATCAATGTTGTAAATCTGGTCAGCAACGCATCAGACTGATCCATCAACTGTGTAGTTTTGTTACTTATTTGGTTTCCAAAGGGTTTTATTTAGTCAGTCAAAAGAGTAGAGGGCATCATCAGTAGTATCCACAGTAGATATTAAATAGCCTTGATGCTTCACCGAGTTACTTGTTTTGACATTTACTTTGAAAAGTAGGGAAATTATTTCTGTGTTTTTATGTGTATTTCGACTGCAAAGGAAGAAGGTTTGGAGAATAAATCTCAAACAAATTAAAACACACACAAAACAAACACATCAACTTTATGTTTATTATGTAACATGTACTTTGCCCCAGATATAAGTAAAAGCCATATTCCCTCCATATTGCAAATAATGGCCTCATAGTTAGAATGAATGTTGTATAATATCTGTTTAAGCCCATTGAAACAGGAAAGGGAAAACGAGGCGCTATTATGACAAGAGAGAGAGAGTCTATACAGCTGCTACAGGATCACAACACAGGATTCTCACTCAAAGCAGGTTTCCAGGTTCTGGTAAACCCACTAGACTAGACATTTCTCTTCAATATGTTCCCTAACATTAACTATAAATGTAACTGTACATGGACTATGGCTCATATTGGGTAATACTGTACTGTATGTATGTAGCCCTGCGTTGTTCAACTACACAGATATCTATTATTATTCAGGGTTGTAAAAGATGCTGCCCGATTGCTCTCTGTCAGGTCCTCAGCTTCCAAACTTACCAAACTTGCATGGTAGGCAATATACCGTATGGTGATGAGAACATAATGTAAGATTACCCATCTTCCTCTGTAACTTTTGCTCTGATTGAGGCTGACACCATAGACCAAAATATTATGCCTGCAAGAACTGGATAGTATATCAGGGACATGAGCCTTGTGTTGACTAAACCACTGGCTTTGTTTTGTGCTTGCTGTCTAGTCTGTGTGTTAACACACCTGGTATTTGACTGTGTGATATGTGCTCCTTTGGGTATAAAGATGTACCATTCTGATCAGACGTGCTCTGACAGGTCTGTCTCCTCTGCACATGAGAATAAAAGCTTTCATGGGAATCTGTCGATCCAAATGTCCGAGGGAAGATACTTTATTTCAGAAAATCTTCCACAGTAGACATGCATGTTTTGTTGTTGCAGGCCAATAATCCTAATATTTCACAGCTCCAATGATTAAGTCCTATTATTACTACTATTCTAGGATTTTGGATCCTTACTGTACATTTTAGACAACATCATCAATAGAAAATGATCTAGTTTTATAGTTGGTAGAAAATATAGTAGATGCTAGAAAAGTTACATTGATTAAGTTACATGAAACAAAGATTATTGTAACAATGATAGTTAATTTAATTAGAATGTGTTGGCTGATTTTGGCATCAAGTTGTGTCTAAACATTGTATGTCTGCACCTCTGTGTGTGTCCACATTCTCAGTTCGACCAGCCTGCGACCAGAAGAGACTTGTGGTCGTCTGTTTTGCTTTTCCTGGCAAAGAAACCAACAACACCAGCCAGTAGCACAAGCATCACAATGAACAGGCTGACAAACACCACAGTGCTCAGGTTGGTGCTGAGGATGTGCATGATTCCCTCAACACCTTCAGCTGTTGTCTTCTTTGAAGAATAACTCACTGAAAGACAATGAAAGAATAAAACAATTACCATAGTTTAGATGACAATAGATTAGAAAATGAAAGATTGATTGTCTGTCCGTCCATCCTTCAATATTAACCTGCAATAGGTTCATTATCGTCCATGGTCATCCTCTGAACAGCTGCATTGGGATCAGCCTGTCTGACCACCTTCAGGGGACCTTGGGTGATGTAGTGACTGGCGGTCTCAGACACAAAACCTCGCCTGTATCTGCGGGCTGAGTTCATCAGGCAGCCTTGGGCACATCTGGAGATGGGATTCCCAGTTTCACACAGGATTACAGAGCAGGTAATGTACACCTGTAGTTGACAGGAGTCAGTCAGTTGAAAGGAGTCATTGGTGATTGTGTGATTTGTAAGATGACATTTTGACCACCCATCTATTGTAGTGAGGATTATATCAGGAAGTTCTTGGAACAATTATGATATCTGCACTTTGTTAACACAGCACACAATATGTTACTGCACAGCGTACAAGACCAGATCACTCAGTTAGAAACTATGTAGAAACAAATGGCTTATTTCACCTGTTCATAGTTTCCACTAAATTTGAAGGCCTGGACCTCGAACCTGAATGAAGTTGAATTAGATGGATGGACGTTCATAGTTTCATCCTTCAGACACCTTTAACAAACAAGAATTACAATAAATTACATACAAGATCCATGTGTAGGAAAGACCCTTGCTGTCTTTTCAATATTTTTGCTGCTTTGCTGAATAAAAAGGACCTTAATTGAAACACTTGGCAAAACCCGCCATCCCAGAATGCACCTGTGACATATGGTTGGTTTCTCTCCAAACACAAAAAACTGGGTTCATGTGTTCATGAGTTCTCACCCGTTTCGGATGAGGTCATAGGAGAGGCTGTTCTCAGGGTTGTTGTCAGGTGTGGCTTTGCATGACTCCACAAACAGGGTAACATTTTTCAGGTCAGATACAGCCTGAATACCCATATAAATCCTATCCAACAGCTTGACTTCCACTGGATATGCATTGGCTGCCACCTTTGTGGTAAAATTGCCGTCGGTGAAGATCTCAAACCCATAGCCAAAGGTGCCAAAGCTGGACTCTGTGAAAATGTAGTTGGACTGGTGGATCTGGTAACTACTGGAGATGCTCACTGTCTTGGGAAACTGGCAAGAAAATCCAATACTAACCCGCTTCCTTCGGGTTATAACAGTGTTGGCCAGCTCAAAGGAGTTGATCTCATTCTTGAAAACTATAAAGTCGGCATTATCCTGAATTTAAAAAAACAACATTTAAGAAATGGAAACTTCAATTAACTTAAACTGTTTGTACTGTTGTGTTTGTGTGGTACAGATTGAATCTTTTTATTCCTATCTAAAAATTGACTGCTGAACTGCTTTTCTTTCCAGACATAAAAACGCTGTATCACATATTTATAAAATGATGTAAAGATGATTCACTCTTTCCTCATACCTCAATCTTTGTGCCGCAGGTCTGGAACGACATGGTGCCCATGATGTGTGTGTCATTAGAAGTGAGAGAGCAGGATGGGTCTTCCAGTTGAAGCCAGTTCTTGTCGATGCCAGGCATGGAAACCTTCTCCAGGGATACTGTCATCTGATTGGCTGAGCACGTCACAACAGCCTTACCTGAGGAGATCACACTGCATGTTAACCGATACATCCTTAAAGTGCTCAAATTACCTCACTGAAAATATCCAGGCAGTGATTTTTTCATTCTAGTCAGCTTGAAAAGTCCAGTTTAGTAATATTGAAAATTAAAATGCTATTTTTGACAGCTACTTTGGTGGCTGATAACTTCTTGGTCTAAAAAGATGGAACTGTAGTTCAACGACAGATTAAAGTGTTACAGAGATTAATAAAATAGCTTTAGACCTTTCTGTAGTGTAAACAGCAATTGGAAATAGAAGTACTAAAACACTTTTTCCTCACTCATCATCATAAACAGGTTTTTTATAGTACAAAGTTAAGAAATAATTTAGCAAACCTTTGGTGGCAGATGATCTGGTCACTATTACGATGACACACCTCATTTCTGATTGGCTGAACAGCAGGATGGGAAGGTTACATGACAGAAAATGCAAAATAATGATGTTATTGTTGTGTGTTGCTATAGCTTTTTGTTGTTGTTTCAAATTAGGACTGATGTGTGAACAACAGACTCAGTGACATGAGGAGACCCTTTGACACAATTTGGCATGAATGTGAGTGAGTGTGGAAACCCTCTGTAAACAATGTTTTTGCAATGCTTATTTTATATCAAAGTGCAAAATATCAGTATTTTCTTTAAATCAATTATACATTCATCAGTAAAAAAGTTGACCATGATATTGATTTTGCACATATACAGACTCCTGAAGACACTCACCTTTTATTAGTTTCTGCAGTGAAGCAGACCAGGACATATCGATGTAAGTCCCTGAGTTGTGGTGTCCAGCTCAGAGTGGCTTCAGCTTTCCCAAAAGTATCATCCTTGAACTGTTTGCTCATGTTCAGGGGTCCACTGACCTGGAAGTCATATATCCTTTGCGATAATGAAAATACAAGACAGGAAGAAACTTGAAATACATGGCCATTTGGCTTATCTGAATGCAAGATAATTATGTACGTTCTCAATAGCTCTTCTCCTTGGCCTCCAGAATAATGCATGCATTCCAGATTCCCATAATACAGCATGATTGTTCTGTTATGTAACATCAGGTATGTACTTAGCATGGTCCGCCTGGGCGACCACATGAAGCTGGAACTTGTCCCCCACAGAAGCATGATGGACATTCCCATTGGAGGGTGTCTGAGACAAGAACTGGGGCTGCACATGACCAGCTGCACAGTTTGGCAATGGAGGAAGGACTGAAACACAGATACAATAAGATATCATGTCAATATGGGACTTCATGTGACTGCAAGTTGTCAAATATCTACAAACAGTGGAACTATTGGTGAACTGAAAACCCCTTTTTTTAAACTCATGTTCTTGGTCATCAAGTACAACTATTCATCTTTTGTTGGAATTTTTTTTTAAATCTGAATGTTATTGTCTGTAACAAAAGAGCAACATGATTGATGTATTTGCAGTACTGCCAGTGCTAGTTGTTCATGTCCCTTACTCTCAAGTGCAAACTGCAGAGATATCTGGCTGAAAGGGGGAGAGTTGTTGGCAGAGGATACGTTGAAGGCCTTTTTAACTGAGGATGTTCCATCAGCGTAGGACAGGTTGACATCTTTGGTGGAATAGTCCTCCAGCACCAGCTCAAACACGTAGACGCCAATTCCTAGTTGGCCCGTAGTTTTCACTGTGCACTCATTCTGGGTGGAAGATAACCATGAGCATTCATCACAAGTATTTCTGTCTCTCTGGACACTGAACTCAACACTGTTTCTGTAGGGATGGACATCACTTATCTGGTCTAGTAGAATTACTTCTTACTGTTAGAACATATTAATGTATTCACACATTAAACATTCATACCTTGAGGTAAGTTCATGAATAGTTAACCTCTTGACATTTGTTGCCATGAGAACCAATTGTCATCAATGTTCAAGTTGTTTTGTCAGCTTTTATCACTGATGATAGCAAACAGGTGAAATTGCTTCTTGAAAAGTACTATTGCAGAAGAATCATACAACCATCATTTATATGAGTTACTTTGTTCTATTGTTTTCCAACTAACATCAGGGAGATTGAAACAAATACACAGAGCAGCCAATATTAGCAGTTAATTGTTTGTGAATTTATCCGGGAGTGTGTATGGTAAGAATATAAAATGTTATAGGAAAACTGTGTGATAGTTTCACCAGTCACCTTTGTAAAACATTTCATTAAATGTTAATTACAACTCTATGTAAAAAAAACCCCAAAATGTATGTATTTATTGTTTGAAGAGTATCACCTCATCCAGAGTAATGTCCACAGCTGAGTTTGGAGCAAAGCGGCATCTCACATGATCTCCATCCGGATCATAAGCTAAAAGAGGAATGCTTGAGAAGCAGTTCTGAGGTACCCTGCACACAACAACACACAATATGCTTTATTAATATTTCAATCAAAAACCAAACTCTTTTTCACAGCATACTGCTATTGTGAGATACACTGATCAAGACTGAAAACATTGAAAACCCATTTAGATTTAAAGTGACAACTAGTATCACTTCCCTGTGTGGAAGATAAGGCCTATATCAGAGAGAGTATAGGTTACGCCTTCGTTACTTAACTTAACGCACATGGACGTGTGTGTGTGTGTGTGTGTGTGTGTGTGCGTGTGCGTGTGCGCGTGTGCGTGTGTTATTTTGTCGGTGATCTACAGATAATATTCTAGTCTATCAAATTGAAAAGCAAATTGCATAAAATGACTTGAAGCTATACTTTTCAAATATAAACAAGAACTGATGTGTCCAACAGTATACACACTATTGTTTCATTTGGGATATGCTAATGGTCAATAACACAACTCTTTTTGTTGTGTTCCCTAGTTTCTTTAGTTGCTGTTAGTGATAATTTCTTATATTAGTGTGTAGTGACTCAGGTTGTAGTTATATTTATAGTAATATTTTCCATCTAACATTGTTCTAATTATGCATTTCTTGCTAATAAAGTTGATGTGAGGTCCCTTTAAAACATCCTATGTTTTTAGAGGTGGGATATGTGGTTCATTTAGAGATGGCACAGTCCAGCTGCTGAGGTTTGAAGGTTTGAATCCATAATTGCAAAATAACAATTGCATAATTGCAGTTGAAACACTGTCACCTCACTACTTCCTTTGCTTGCATAGATATTGATTAACTTAAGACATTTTAACTCTATTGTCTGGGCTATTGATTACACATGTAGTAGGTATGTGAGCAATTTAAGGCTGTCAGTTGTTTTTTTAATTTGTTTTGTTTGTTTCTGGAGTAAAGTGTAAAAGGTGTAAAGAATTTTGTATTGTGTTATAAATTCATAAATTTGAATACTATTTCAGTATTCAGAAGAGTCAAACTCTTCAAGAGCATATGTGAGTATACCAAAAATGAAAATGGTCAACAAAACATTTGATTGTATTGTTGTTTGTTTGTTTGTTTCTAAATGGTGACATGAATATCAGTATGAATGATTACAGCACTGATGAAGCCCTGGAGAGGAAGAGGTTGTACCGTAAAGACGCCACAGTTGCTGTGACGGGACATTTGTTGAAGGTGTGTGTGTCTGATCGAATTCCCAAGTCCACCTTTTCTTCAACGGTCCAGTTTGCTTTTCTGTTGACATTCGATGGCCAGCAGCAGCCTGAGGCGCTAATGAAGGAGGTGACATGTGTTATAAGTATGAAACTTATGCAGAACTCCTTTGTAAATCATAACTGGAACATGCTGGCCTTAATTCAACTGAAAAGGACATAACCAGTTTTATAGGACACAGTAAGAACCTGGTATTACCATGGCAACAAACATCACATTCTGTTACTGTCCACCTTGACTTACCTCAGAGTGAAGGTCGTGGAACTCTTTGGAATCGTTGCTATGGCATTTCCTTCTGTCTGGCACCACTTGTCTTGGCCAGAGCTATCCTTGTCTGTTTGCACAGCCTCTGTGTTCTTAAAGTTAGTGCAGACTCCGCTCTCACACCTATAAGATAGCTGATTTTTGCAGGTGTCCCTTCCATTCACTCTATAATAGATGCTCACCTGCCAGGTAAGGGAAGATACAGTATTGATATTATGAAGGAATTGTTATAACATTATGTCTCCCTGGAAAGATAGAGAAAACAATACCAGACACTGTGTGTTAACTGTGTGGATGTAAAGCAGGGCATTGCTGAAAAAACACAAATACTCAGTCAAGCTAACCTGTATAAATAAAGGTAAAAAAAATATTTTCTCAAAGCATGTCAATAAATACTGTCAACAGGAATAAACCTGAAGGTGATAAAATAAATGATGAATTGTAATCCAGCCACTTGATAAAAGCTACCATTCTATCTCTATGACTGTATGATATTTAAGTTACTTTAAGGAACACCATATTACATACGGTAATGTCATGAATTAGGTATTTATAACATATAACACTGTTTCTTACACAAGGGCCAATCAAGGCCGTAGCCAGGATTTTCAATCACAACTCAACTCAACCCCCAAAACACAAATCCTCCTATATTGCCCACCTGACCCACCCCAAGGTCAAAAGAAAGACATAAGTAAAAACGAAGACAAAAACAGATCAGTGTTGGTAATGACACTTTTATTTTCTTCCGTCATTCTCGTATTATATCCTCATTAGTGGTCTAGCTATGCAGCTAGCACACTACTGTTATTCCCACTATTTATTTCTTTATTATTATTATTCTGTGCACTTTTTGTGTACTCCTTAATACTTTGTCGTACAGACTTCATTCAAACTTTAAAACGTTCAGCTACTTTTGTAGTTTTATGCTCACATTCAACTTTTTAATATTCTTTATATTTTTTACAGTATTTAAGTTTTAAAAGTCATTTTTTCCCATAGGAATGCATTGAGGAATCTTCAGTTGTTAGTGTATGTTGATTTTTCGAAAATCTCCACTTCATTTGTAAACTGCCACTACTCCTACAATTT
>OMKK01091175.1:0-19148 GCA_900302305.1 Polymixia japonica
GGTATATATATATATATATATATATATTTTTTTTTTTTTTTTTTTTTTTTTATGAAACAACGGATACTCATAAACTTGAAACTTGAACTTGAAATTGGGGTATGCAAATTTATTTGCTTAAATATGTCAAAAAGGCAAATGCATTGGCTTAGTCAACTCAAAATGTTGAGCTGGGTCTTATATATTGTATAGTGTATCTATCATTACATATGTCTTGGCTACATTGAGATTCCTCATCTCCGGATATTCCGGATCGGATTATATGTTACTTAGTAGGTTCACAGTTTGCTTTCTGAACCTCCACAACGGCAAGAGGATGTTGGCCAATCAGAAGAAAATGGGCTTATAGGGAGGGGGGCCTTAAAGAGACAGCAGCTAATACGGCTTGTTTCAGACAGAGGCTGAACAGAGGGGCTGCATAAAGGGCAAATATAAGATAAAAAAGAACTTTTTTGAACTGTGAATCATGCAAAGCTACTCTAGTGGAGTCCCAGGATAAACATAAAGGCGGAAGCTGGAAATATAGGTCCCCTTTAAGATTACCTACAGGTTACCATCACATGAACACAACCAGCAACTAAGAACGACACATCAAATAACTACTAAGTAATGCCATCAAATTATTTCACAAATCAAGTAAATAGTGCCAATTTATAATAAGTTATTTAAAAGCTACTAACCATACACATGCTTGTTAACTGTGCTATGTACTGAAAACAAATGAATTTGTCTTGAAGAAAAAAAAAAATGCTTTGGAGAAGATAAGAAATCTGTGTCAGACCTTTAATTATTCCATTTGGAAAGAGTCAAATGGACAGGGTTGTCAAATGCTGCCTTAAAATAAAATCCTAACCCTAGATTTGGAAGGAAACTGAGTATGTGATACAAATAGAGCTTGGTCTCCACCTACTGGCAAATAAAAAAAACTGATGCCTTTTAAAACAAGAGTAGAAACAGTCATTCTGATTCTACATTAATTGCCTCACTAGGTTTGTGAAATATGCAGCCAAAACTAGATTTATAGATTAAGTCTACTACAAGCAACTTTCAATAATAATTAATATAACATACCACCATCGTTACAGCCTTGATTATCTATCCACTACATTGATGCACAGCAATCTATCATTGATCCCTTAACAATTTGACTAGACAATGCAATTGCTATAGTGCACACAAAACTTAAAGGCTACTAAAATGTCTTAATGTATTGCTTGTTTCACTTTGAACCAGCTACTCATCAGCTTTGACAAGAACTAAAGGGTCTTTACATCTGTAGCTGATATGAAAACCTGATATGTAGACTTAATCTTCCCACAAAAAGGAGCAAGATAAACTGAGGAACACATCAACATCATACAATAAACCATGGGCTAATGTTATACACTGTAAACACCAATTATCATTCTATTATATGGAATTGCACCTTTATTCTGAAAATGTGCTTTGAGGGAATAGACATATTATCATGCAAAATTCTTCACAGCCTATTATTACGAGCCCTGAATCTTCCTGATCAAATTTGCAATCAGATCATTCTGCACCACACACTCCCAAAACTATGATCACGTGGATACATGCTTTAGGCAAGCTGCAAGCTTTTTCAAGCTTCCCCCTCACTCATCTTCTGCCTCCTAGAGTGCACTGCTGCCCATAGTCTTCCTGAGATATCTGAGCTGCATGAAAAATGAAAATGCATAAGAGACCTACCATGTCCTTTACTCTGATGAGCAGGAGCAAGCCATATTCGGATTATGCTAATCTTTCAATAAACAACAGAAAATCATTGATTTTATCTGTAAAAAGATTTGTGGTGCTACCTGCATGATGAACAGCTCTGACTTTGGTAGCCAGTCAATACAATTATATCGAGCATCATCTATCTAGATTTCCTCTCAGGACCTCTAAGCAGAGACAGATATACTATGATATACAGTACTATACTTATACTACAGTTACCCATTACATAAGCTGTTTCTTTGCTATATGACAATTCTTTTGCATGTAACTGCTGCACCACGTACATGGATTCCTGGCAGTTTAGCCATCAAATTAATTGAATTGCTCAGAGAATACAGCTCTACGTACAAGACTAGGCCCTAGTGAATTATTCATTTTTAAGTCCCTGTTAAGCAACATTTACCTTTAAGGGTACGTCTCATCCAAACTCTCTTTAGTGACACAGAAAATCAATCTTGTGTACAAAATCATATTTGTGATGTCCAGAAGAAAAATAATACAGTGGCCTACTGAACGCTGGATTTACATGCCGTGTACCTTGTCTGTCAAAGCCAATTTTCTCATGCCATTATGCCAATGGAAGTAGTTTCCTTGATTGGACTGGCTAGGCTAGGAGACAGCTTGTCTCCCTTGAGTTTGGCATTTCTGAACAGAAGGTACAGAACAGCGTTGCTGACAGGCAGTTTAAGCCAGCATCTGTTAGAAAACTCATGATCTAGTGTCTTTGGCATGACTGAATTTGCTATAGTCAAAAAAGAACCAACTCAGTTGCCCCTTTATTTAACAAATACGTGCACATGCAAATAACATTATTGGATTAGGAATTTATAGGAACAATGCATCAACTGAACCTTTGACATGATTTTCCTTCGATAATAGAGGTGAAACCCTTCATGGAACCCATACAGCACAGCACTATCAATGATACAAAAGGTCTGAATTTATCAGGGTTATATTTACCCACATCTGTGAAATATTAGTAGTAATAGTAACAACAAATTCTTTAGTTGGACAACAATTTTACCTGATTTCAAATTCAATCCTGTACTAATCAAACTTCCATTTTTATACTAATCAACCTACTCAACAGTCTTATATCCAAAGCTGGTTTTATTAAAAGGTTGTTAGTATTGAAATTGTCTTCATTCTATTTACCAATACCAGATGGAGGTGGTCTTATTGCTAATGTCTACGGAAACTGACGTATAGTCTAACCGCAATGAGATAAATACAAAAAAGACAATATGAAACAGGTTATTAAAACAGAAATGTCCCTTCGCTAGATCTCAGAAGAGGTTGAGAGCAGCAGTTACGTGTGACACAGCCAAAGGGAGACAGTGTGGGAATGTTAAAGTAGAATGATGTACTGCATTTACACTATTTGTTAGTGCAACTTTAAAAGGCAACAAAAAGTACAGAAACAACAAAATTGCCAAGATAACTATTAATCAGTTCAAAAATTCTGCACTGTAAAATTGTCATGAATGACTTTTTTCACCAAATATTCAGTTTGTTGTTGTTTTTTTTAAACGTGTAAACAGGTATGTTAAGAATGATAAGAAAATACACTTACTATAATATCCATACAACACAGTGTCTTCGATTTGCCCTCTTGTCTCATTGTTTGCTGCCCAGTCCTGAATGGAGAAAAAGGAAGACCATGATGGAAGTTACAGATGAAATCAACAGAAAAGGCATTGGTAGAAGTTTATAACAATACAATAATCAAATAAATTAATCAATGAGATCAAAGCACAACATAAAAGATAAAAATGGATATAAAATAGGGATCTATGTTTACATCCCACACAGAGGGAGGTTTATTGCGTTTGTGTGAGTTGTTTTTGTATCTATTCACAACATCTTTCAACATAGAGTCACGAACAAAAAACTGAATACTGTGTGGGCCATGAGTCAAAGATGAATGCATGACCTTGACCTAGAAAAGGTAAGTATCTGGCAGTGATCATTGAGAATCCACAATAAGTTACTTAGGTAACTCATTGTGCTTAGGTATTGGCAAGCATGTAGGATACTGCAGTGCTCTTGCTGCTTTATTTACATTTGCTAAAAACCATTGACAGAAACAAATAATTTAAGTTTAAAAGCAGAATGCAGACATAAACACAGAATAATGCAGAATTTTGAGATATTGGAAGAGAAAGTTTTCATACCTATATAAAAATCTACTTTTTTCCCTAATTCTAGATGTCTATTATAGGTACAGGAAGTAGACTGTCAAAAGCTTGCATTTAACTTGATCTCAGGGACGATAATTCAAACTGATTCCTAAAAACAACAGAAAAAATAAATTTTAAAGGTTAAAAACAAATCTTTAAAAAAAAAAAGCCTAAAAGTCAATTTTTCTGTAATTTATTTTATTATTTGGTCATGTCATAATTCGCATTGCTCTGAAATTAGCTCAGATTGCCCTCGTCACTGGAGACTAATCGATAAGCATTTTATTGTTTTTAACTCTAACTTAGTACTAGTCACTTGTTCAGCAGAACACACACCAGCGGTTCTCAGGTATCTTGGCCATTACAAATCTATTCAAACCAACTTGTTAAGTTAGAAAGGATTCAAATTGAATTTGCAAAGATTTTATGAGGAAAGAAATGTACTCAGCTTTTAGATAAGGTGTAAGGAGTGAAACTTACAATGCAAACAAGTAAAGCTTAGAAAACGCCTTAGTTTGATTTTAACAGGGGTTTCATGTCTATACTTGCATTAAGACGTTGATACTAACCTTGTAGGTACCATTGGGATACTTCATGAATGAGACAAGGAATATATCCACTGGAAGAAGTGCAGAGGTTATCAAAGCAATCGCCAGTGCACATATTGCTGTGATGGTTGAAACAACTTCACTTTCCTGCCGACTTTGAAATTTACGGATGTAGACCCAACAGAAGGCAAGGATCACCTGAAGATGGAGGGAATTGTTAAAGCAATGCACAGGGAATCCATAATCCAATATGCATAATAATTGAAGGATAACTCCATTACACATATTTATACGATGGGGCAGTGGAAACAAGATGGGCCTAGCTAGATTAATTTCAATGGTATTGATTGAGGTCTTGATACAAGGGCTGAAAATCGGTGATAAAAACTTGACTAAAAGTTAATTTTAACTACAAGATTAAGTGTTTATTTATTCCAACAGTGCATTCACATCCATAGAGAATATTTGTATCTTGGGTTAGCAAAAAAAAAAAAAACGAATTTAGGACAATACAATTCTCAATAAAATATCAGACATCCATCTGCAGTACACAAATTGTGACTTCAAAGTCACTGTTGCTAGCTAGTAAAAAGTAAGTGCTCAAATCAAACTGGTAACACCAGTAACAGTAATACAATAGAAGGGATATTGTAGGATATTAAGAATTGAGGATAAATATGAGCCCTATGGACCTGGCTACCAAATTACATTCTACACACCCAACCCCATATTCTTTCATTGACCATAGACTCACTAAAAAGTGTTAAAGCTTGAAATGGAGTAATAATCATAGGCAGCAAGGTTGCCTTTTTAATTGCAGTGAGATTAATCTGCCTATTTGCTAAGATTATTATGTAATGGGGCTATTTTAAAGATTCTTCAACTGATTGAAGGATTTGCTAATTTACTCCTCTGCAGTGTAATACTAAACAGACATCAGAGAGAACGGTTGTTAGTGTAATGGGCAAAAGACTCATTAGACAGCAGCAAAAGAAGAGCTTCAGAATGACAAGGTCATATTCCAGGCACACAAGCTGTAAGCAGTGAGGACACTGCTTAAACTAGTCCCATCAGATCAAGGGCTGCCATTCACAGACAGGATCAATTAAAGGCCCACAGACTTAAGCCTCTTGTTGCTTGTTTTGCCAGGTAACGACACAGGCTCTGCATCTAAATAAGATCCATTCAGAGGATTGTTTAATTGAAAAGGGGTCAATTCAGCAGTGCTATGGGTTTGTAGGCCAAGAGAAGAATTTGTTACTAACCACGTCTGGCTCAAAAGTTCTGACAACTTCTGATTCAGTCGTACAACTTTGAACCATGGCATGACAGCTGAGCTAATGTGAGCTAACTTGACTAGCAGATTAGTAGCAGCTGACCGGCTGGCTGGTTAGTATTTATACTCAGAAGCATGTGATACTAAAGCCATTAAGTCTTAATGGATCAAAAATGAACCAAAGCTAAGAAATCCACAGAAAAAGATTTAAAGTTAAACAAGCCCACTAGGTCCGCATTTATTCAGCTCCATAAGTCGTGTGCCTATTGAGTCTTGGTGTTAAAGGCGGGATATAATGACGTTTTACACTATCAAAAACACAAATCAATCACTTATGGGTTTTACTTTGGGAAAACATTACTTCTTTTAACCTCGAAATGTATAATTCCAGACGTGCCGTTGAAACCCTGTTTGCATTTTTCAATAACTCTACTCATCTAACTAAAGCTACACGTACAGTATATGACCCAGGTTCTGCTAGGTGTGCTTTTTTTACGCCCTAAAACTGGTCAGGTGCGTTTGTCTCTTTGTTCAATGTCCAAGCAAAGTTCAAGATAGCTTTGGTCGGTGAACATGGGTGTGTGTTTTTAATAGTGCAAAGACTGCAACAAGCAGCACATTTCTCTGCTAAGAGGCACCTGTCCTGTATGTCTGGGTTCATATGAGCTAGATAGAACTAAGCCAAAGCTAATGACGTTAGCTATCCGTGGCTTATCTGTATGACGGCAGTAACACGCTAACTAAGTCATCTATCCACAGCGAGAACGTCACAAACGAGTTAACCAACGTCCTCCACTAAATGACACGACGACATTTATTTGCTTACCAAAAGTACAAAGGCGAATATTGACCACCCAAGCATAGACTCGGACAGCAATGACTGCGCCGCCATCTTCACTTCCTGCAATAACAAAACCACGTGTTTGAGGTGACGTCGTCGAAGAGGGCGTGTAGCGAATATAGAGTTCCAGTTAACTTCGGGAGACTCGTCGGTGGCCGTTGAGAGTTACAGCTCCCTTTTGTTGATAAACATTTAGCTAAATGCATAGGGGCCTAGTTGTAGAATTTCTAAATATCCTCGACATTTTTAATACATTGTAGGGTCGGCGTCAAGAAGCATTAGGGTGCATTCAAGGATTGCCCGCCCCCAGACGAGATCCGCCCGTCGTGACCCCTCATCAGTGTTGCCAACTCTCTTCCAATGAAAGTAGGAGATATAAAACGGACATACAAAGAACCGCTAAGTAAATGTATTGGCTGTGGTCAGTGCATGCTGATTGGCTGAGCGGTGCCTTACGTCCTGCGTCACACAGAGTGGTGACGCGGCATTTGAGCAGGTGAACGGGTCATGCTGCGATATGCCACGGCCCACTCAGCGCGGCATAATTTGCGAGCCATTGGGACCAGAATAATAATTAATTTATAAACAAACATCAATTGGGGTTTTTAATTCCACATAAATAATGAAACAAAGTTTGAAAATGAACTAAAAATAAGCTAAGCTAGCTGCACCTGCTCAGGATATGACACAACACCCCTGCCCCCTGGAGGATGAACGGGAAAATGGCCGCCCATTCATTTGAACGAAAGCTGCTCACCCAGCGCATGAAGCAATTTTTGTTTTTTTACTTCCTGGTTTTACTTCCTGGCATACGGCCCAATGGTCATGCGCAGTAGTGCCTGCTTAAGTTTCCCACGCGCCCACCAGCGAACCTCATTGGCCTGTACCCTGAGGTGACGTCACACACAAAAAACAAGGTTTTATAAGGCTCTGAGTAATTTTTAAAGAAATCAGCCTTCGTGTTTAAAAATACATAATTCAAAGAATGTTCTAAGGTATTATGTGATGTTGTAGGTATCTTCTGAACAGTTTTAGAGGACTGTCTTTTACAATGGCCGTCTATGGGAAAAAAGCCTTTTGGGCCCCATGTGAATTTTAGGCTGCAGCATCACCGTTGGCCACCATGTCGAATTTGCTTCAAGGCTGAGACCTGACGCCTAGGGGCTGCTGTTTCATGCCTGAAAGTAGTTAGCACTAGCCCCAAAAGTCGCTAAAAGTCGCCAGATGACATCATGCACTCGTTTGAATATTGATGACATCATAGAACATTCATTTACATAAAGCATAGTGGTTGTGTCGGTTGCAGCAAGGGAGAGATCACCTTAAGCCATATAAAAGGTAGATAGAGGAATCTTTAGCCAAATAATCACAAACTCACTACAGGGACATTGTATATTTGAAATACATATATTTGTGAACAGCGCAATAAAAATAAAGCTTGACTGATTGATTGATGTTATAGTCTTTATTATACTCTGCCAGAAATGAAAGCATTTTACAGCTTTGCTGTATTAGATTAAATAAAAAAATGCTCAATAAAACATTTGAATGGCATGAGAGCTATGGCGCTTATGCTATAGTCCACCACAAAATAAATGGTTGAGCCTCCCCAAAGGTGGTGGGTCTGTAAGAAGACCCAAATGAGATTAGATGAATGAGATGAACCTATTAACAACTGCAGTGTGGGAAATAATTTTACTATAAACTTAAAGATCACTGAAAGTATTAGAATGTAAATTAAATCAATATATGAACAGACTCATAGAAGTAAGGAGGATGATGAAGAAGGAGGAGTTTGAGTATAAGATACTAAAGAGCTGACTGGGAAATATTGGTGTATGGGAACCGAATGGGAAACACACTGATGTAACAAAATGATGTAATAAAGGTTTAGATGATCTAAGCTCCACAGAAGGAGGGTTGTGATTACTATAAAAGTCTGTGTATCCTGAGCACAAATCAGTGGTTCCATGGAACTGCTCAGGGTTATTTGTACCATGTGATTGTTACAGTAAACTCTCTTCATATTGAACTCTACTAGACTTGTCTGAATTATTCCACTGAAGTTGTTATATGTGGTGAGGAACCTGAAGTCATCTGGCCCAGCTGAGGGGTTTTCTCTCCCACAGCAGTGTTGTCTGTGAGTCACCTGCTCCTACTGGTACCAGCACTGCTAACAGCTAACAACTACTGTACAACTACCACCTCCAGACGACCTTGGCAGTTCACAAGGAAAGCAGTACCAAAGTACCGTCTATTTCAGGGGATTAAGCACTCATTTGTGAGTACTGGTTCGGTTGGCAGGGAATGGTTTGAGTATTCAGTCACAAGAGCTGCAGCATTCTGCTACCCCTGTAGAGTGTTTGGTTCAATGACAGCCTCTATTGATTCTACATTTGTAAGAAGGAGATACACAGAATGGAAGCATGCTACCGAGGCCAGTAAAGGGTTTGGTATACATGGTAGTTCAAAAGAGCACCTCACTTGCATGAGTGGAAGGAGAAACATGTGCGCAGCGATAGAAGAAAGGAAATCTCCGCCTAGCGCCACATTGCTTCTGCGTCTGCCTGGAACGTCTTGACACTCTGATTCTGTCTCTGTTTTTGTTGTTTCCGCTTTGTCCATTTGCTGCATTCCTGTGGCTTCTAAGAGGCAAAATAAACAGCTTGTACCTATTGATATTATGAAATAACGTCTAGACAGCCTGTCAATAGTTTCATTAAAACATGCTTCAAAATGTGTGAAACCGCTCTAAAATGTTGCTTGCGCTTAGAGTTTCACATTCTTCTAACAATGTACTGTGTACATTTCTGCCTATGTCAAAGTTCTTAAAGACAACATGTATACGTTGTTGCAAAATTACAGCAGTTAAATATATCTGTGCTGTGCTTGAATTGAGATAGCTGGTGAAGTTATTGTTTTGAAATTCCACACCACAGCACAGCTTTGTGTTGACAAAGTTATTGAAATACTGCGCTCTGGCACAAGAAGAATAGCACTGCACCACTGATGAGAAATCCTTTATTTTTACAGCATGCCCGAAGGTTTATGGCATGTTTATCTGTATGTCTTTCCCCACAAAGCAGACCAATCACAGCTAATGCCACTACATGCATGACCTCACGAAACCGAAACTTAAAAGTGAAACTTAACATTGGTGTAACTCACTGCAGCAGAGAACAGACACAGGTGAAGCGTGGCTCTGTCTGGTGTTTGTAAAGTGCCACTACACCTTCCCCCTTCTGAGATCCACAGTGCTTGCGTTGATTGATGGAAGGGCCACGCCTCCTCATTTACACACAGCTTGTAAATCGAAAATGAAAATGGCAATTGATAAAAGCCCAGTGGAAAATAAAAATGGTAATTTAAATTTTTGGACTTGACTTTCCATTTTCAATTTTCTTTTTAATCTTTTCATTTTCTCTTCAATTTTAATTGTCACTTTTCATTTCCAAACTGTCATTTTGGTTTTTTTTTCATTTTTCTTTTCACTTTCAAATTTCCTTTATCTATTCTCACTTTCACTTTCACACCTAGTGCTAATAAAGCATTTATCATTTAATGATTACATTTTAATTCTGACCCAAAAAATCCTCCATATATAACTTGCACCAAAATTTGGAAAGTAGGTGGAGATCAGCACAAACTGGGTGTGTGGGGTTAGCCTTCAAAGAGAAAAATTGAGTCCCCCCTTTTTAATTATTATGATGCCACACAGACTTTCTGGGAAATTTGCCCTTTGGACAACTTATGTTCAACCAGTAGAGAGCAGATTAATAAAACTGTTTTATTGACAAAAAGATGAATAAAATAGTTTGGCATAAACGCCATCACTGGCTAGAGGGACTTGATGTAACATGAATGTAATATGACTCTATAAATGTAGTTGAAGTTTTTGGATGTGAAATAGCCAACATCCCCCTACTGCCAAGTCAGTGGAGGGCCTGGATGCTGGTGGAGGTGGGCTGGAGGAGGAGTGTCAACTGCATACTGAAAACAGCGATATAGAGGAGAACACGTAAGCAGTATATATACATGTAGCCAATGGGGGTGGGGGGGTATTAAATAATACACTCTTCACTCTTGAGTCTTGTAGCTACCTACGCAGCATAGTTGCTGCTTTCTTTCATAGAATTTGAAGCTACTACCAAAGTCCGAGAACAATTACACAAGAAGAGAAGGGGTTGCTGGTCCGTGCTTGTAACATGTTAGGTAAAAATGTTTACCAATAATGACAGGAATCACTGGAGTCTCATATAATGAACTTTTTACCTATGTAAAAAGGAACCAAGCAAGCACCCGCCTCGGTACAAGGTTGATTAGCCTTCGACAGCCCAAACACATACTTTATACAGGCAGGCACACACGTCATAAGAACTGGTATAAACTGGTTTTCACACAAGAGATACACAAGATGCCTCTGACCACCAGCTCCCTTGATAGGTCTGGCCTTCAGAGAGTCTACGTATTCCATAACATACCAGCCGTTCTCCAAAACATTGGAGACACTGATTTACCAGCACTTACAGAAACAGTTTAACTCAATATTTTTCTAACATAACATATCCACCAAGTCTGCATCTTCTAACGTCATACCAGAGACGTCTCTCTCCCTCTGTGTTTCTCTGCATTGTGCGATGTCAGTAGACCCTTCTCGTCATAGCAGAACAAACAGGTACAGGGGAGGTAGAGCGAGGGGAGATTGTCCACTAATCAATCGCGGATATAAGCGCAATAGAAGAGGAAACACCACAATAATATTTTTCTGTATTCATATTTGTGAATAAATGTTTTGCTATTTGAATAATGAATACTGGATATAGTAAGATTTTAAAAGACATTTTTAGGTGACACATAATTATTTAAATATTTTTCCAGAGACCCCCCAAATTTTGCTGTTGAGGCTTTCAGGGGGTCTCGGTGTCAGGTGTCAATCAAGGGGTCTCGGGGGTCCCGTATTTCGGACACTGCAGTTTAGCATACATCATGTTAAGTATCATACACAACTTGCAGTATCCCAAATATGATAAAACGAGAACTTTTTCAAACACTAGTTATAGAGTAAGCAAGTAAGTAATTAGTTTATGCACTCCTCTACAACGTATCATACTGTATCTGACATTTGATTTACAAAGTAGCCTTTGGCAGTAGTAGCAATTATTTTTTTCATTTTATGACATTTCTGCCTTTAGTTATGTACCATGGGTGACCTACATCTTGTAAGGTTGAATATTTATTTTAAATAGAATAAATAGTACTGATTGAAATTAGGAAACTGAGGCATTATGTATCTGACTTAAAAAATCTTCAAAATGAATTCTTTAAAAACTTTACTTTATTTTTAGTTTTGGTGTGTTCTTGCATGTGCTTTAACTCCGTGACCCTAGGGCCCATTAAACCCCCTTAAAAGCCCTTGTAAATGAAGAGGCATCAATGGGAATATCAGACAAGTTTTTGCAATTGCAGAGATGTTGAGTTTTTACGGGGGTTTTTTCATTTGGCACCCAATTTATGCAGGAATGGGATTATGTAAACTTCTCCAGACCATCTCTAAAGTTCAACCATCACACTCAAATGGCAATGAGTGCTTTGTGTGCACTGGGGGTTCCCACCTATATGCCAGGTACAAGTATCAAATATTTTATTTAGTTCTTATGCACTTCATCTTGCATACAGATCCCATGGCACCTTGATAAAAAAAAATCTGTGTTTTCCTCCACGACCATGTTCTGTAGCCAAGACGTATATAGCGGGTGTACATACCTTTGGTCTCTGTCTGTTTGTGAGTTTTTTGTGAATATTGCTAACTAGATAGCCACTACGTTAGCATCTTATTCTCACAGATACAGGTTTAGCAACTCTAGCAAAACAGTGCTAATAGTGTGCTCTGTCAGTGGGATGTGGCATGTTATAATGACACGTTTCCTTTCTTTAAGCTTAGCTAGTATAAACACTAGCTTTGCTGAGGAACTAAAACGAACTCTCCCTCCAGAACCCCTATTTTTTTTAGAAGAGATCATTCAGCATGACAAGGCACCAGGAATTTACACTTCCTGAGGGGGAATACATAGTTTAATACCAACTGCCAATCTGGCCTATTTTTCACTGTAGCTAATACCCTTCACCTGAACCAGGGTGTGGAAGACATACACACTCAATCAGCTTTGAGAACCAAAGTCCATTTTGGTTAGTACTGGTGGACTAATTTTGATAATCCACTGCTGTGGCGTTGCCAGGCCTATTTTAGGGGATTGTAGCCAATGTAGCCAAACAATACGTTGGCAGAGAAGTTCTAAATTGTACTGCAACGAATGAGAGTCTCTGCTTATAACATAGAACATTACACACACAACCCAACTAGATACATACTGTACGTCTGACTGCTAGTAGTCAAACGTTTTCGCTCTTTTCCATGCAAGAGTGCAGGTAGGATGAGGACAAATGCGTTGCTATTAGTGTTCAGTGATCTTCCAGCTAGATTGTCTAGCTAAAATTACCCTTACCTTTACAGTCAATTAAATAAAACAACAATCAGGGACAGTCAGGTAAGAAACAATGATTTTGCCCGTTCAAATTAGCTGTTTATTGAATGGCTGAGCCACGACAAACATTGACAGATTTGCCTTTTTCAAAAAAAAGAAGGTACTCACTGATGCTCCCATACAGCAACTCTTAAACATATATCTGACACCAGTCTCTCTGGAGCTATGCTTGACAGTTGGAGTAACTGATGAGAGTCAAAGTATGAGTATTTTCATCTAGAGATCACCTAGAGATCTAGAGATCAGAGCAACGTGTTAAGCAGGATATGGTCTGAGCAGGATACGGTTACATTGTAATGTTTCAATTTTGTTTTAGTGCAGAGGGTTAGGGACTTTGGTAATTTACAGATTTGGGTTTCAGCTGGTTTCAGCTTGGATTCATTTTGTTACACTGGTCATTTTCTCTAAAATGAGAAATGATCAGATAAAAATGCCAAAATGTTCATTGATCTGCCTGTGTTTTGTCACATTTTAAAATTTTCCTCAGTGACCAGGTGCAGGGTAGTGTGGTTCCATTGTTTCTGGAACTTGCTTTACTAGTCCCTTTGTATAATTGATAGATGCACCCAAGCCCCCCTAGTAGGGACGGAACCCCCCTAGGTTTAAACCTCTAGTGACGCCCCTGATCTACTGATTACCAAAGTACAAATTCTCAGTTTCTTCACCCCCTCTACAAGAAGGTCAGAGCACAGGGTCTGCAGAAGAACATCCCAGAGCTGGTAAAGATTTGTTGTCTTGCTCAAAAACACTTCAGCAGTCTGGATGCTTACAGGGGTTTGAACCTGGCTCTTTCTGGCTAAGGGATTGTCTCCGTACTCACTTTGCAAACCTGCTTCCCACCCAAAGGTTAGCGCATTGGGACCCTAAGGAGTAAACTAGGAGTATCACTAGGCCTGGGTTAGAGCTAGCTCTCAAGTTTGCTGGTTTAGCTGTTGATTATCTATCACAAGGCTTGTCATCTGAACTGCCTCTCAGCTTTGCTGTCAAGCACCACTTTTTAAGATGATGATACATGATTACCAGCAATACCGCATTGCGGTGGCCATGCCATTGTTTTCCTATGGAGAAAACAGCTCCATCTGTTAAAATCCTCCATAGATTTCCATTCAAGTTTGATGATTTTTTTTTCTTCTCCAATCGTTTTGTTTTTCAGATGTCACACTTGGCTCAATGTGTTCTTTTTATTATGCAAACGTTTTTTTCCAGAGACTGATTTCAGGTCAATCAGATCAAGAAAATGTAGTTTTATTTTCGTGATACATCATGATCAAGCATCATTAACAGTGCCGTCACGCACGAGCTGCAGCCCTGATACCTTCAGCAACCAACTCTGTTTATGACACACATGCATGTAATAATAATGTTACTGAATTCTCCAGTCAGTTAATATGTTGAACACCTTTAGATTATATAAATTGAGTAGCGTTCTCATCATTGCAATTGTGCATATACAACAGGTTACAAGGTCAAACTGGATAGCCAGCTAATGCACGAGACTGGACGAGCTGGTTATGGCAATATGGCGGCGCTCAGGAAGGTCTCTCTTGCGTCACTTCGCCACTGAGCAGATCCATAGAGAATGAAAGAATCAATCCATCGACAAGCTACTTGCACCTTACCTATCGGTAAGTGCAGCTCAGATTACTGATCATGTGTCGTAGGCTTTAACTTGGAAAACAGAGGTTTCAAAGATTTTATAACATTTTCTTCTTTTTTTTATCAAACCTTTATTTAACTCTTTTCCAAGAGTGTCCCGGCCAAGACAGGCAGCAGCACATATAACATAGTTGCAGATAGACAATATGTAATAGACAATAAAAGATCACAAGGGTAAAATGTATAAACAGTAGTGAAAAAAATGACTATCATCAAGTCCCAGATAGTTCAATCAACACAACAGCCAGATGAGTTTGCCTCAAGACCCTTCAGAATAGATTTAAAAGCTCCTGAGACCAGCTCTGCTAGATTTAAAACATTCCGCAGCACGTTCCAAGCAGAGCAGGTAGCATATCTAATTCTATTTCTGTTGCAAATGGGACAGAGATGATTGGACATACTGTATTCTTACTTGTCAATAATCATTATTATTATTATTTTATGATAAAATAACATAAAAAGATTGTGTGCTATGCAAGGGTTCAGTGAGATATAATCAAGTGTCTGTCACTGCATGTCTGCCAGTGTGTTGATATTACGTCTTTTCTAAACCATGTTTACATTTCCGAGTCCAAAAGGCATATTTCCGTCAGTATTCAGCCTCGTTGCGTCTTTGTGCATGTAGTCTAGTACACGCTCTTCATGCAATCGGCTGTGGGCGGGCGCAAGCTTCAAAATTGAGTATTTTGGTGAAGATTTCGGTATGCCATTTTGAACTATGAACAAACTAACAATGGGACCCGAGGCAGCCCCGTTAAATGGCTTCTAATGGTGTCAATATTACGCAGACTTACAAATTTCAGTTGGAATTTGACTGACATGCCCAGGGACCACAGATGTAAATTAGCTATCTAGCTAACTCTGGTATAGAACCGGTTCTGTACATGGTCCCTGTCAACTAATAAACTTGGGGATTGGGGTGAGCAATCAAAAAAATTGAAAATAGTGAAATTAGTTTTATAAGTGAACTTCTCCTTTAAATTTGACCTAATTTAGATTAGCGTACAGTAGGTGACTTTGATTTAGAGCTTGTAATAAATTATTTAAAATACTCATGCTAATATTGTGGCAACTAGACACAACAACTATCATTTCTGTAAAGTGCATTTAAGCAAATAAATTGTCAGAATCAATAGTACACATTCTCCACTTCTGCCTCATATTTATCTTTTGGTCCAAGCCATGTATTTTTTACGTGTATAGCAAAATAAACATGTTTTACACAGCTGTCCTGATACATTTGTGCCTGACCTAGATTTTCATTAACTTTCAACAGCTTAAGTATTTAATTGTTTGGCTTTTGTTTGTTTGATGATTTTCTTTCAGGCAGACCACAATAAAACAGCTACAGCTCTAGGCCAAACTGGTGTTTGTATTGTATCTTTTTAATTCTTTTATGTTTTGCATGTATTGGTAGCCAGGTGGGCTCTCAGAAATGATGAATGAGACTCCTTGACAGCTTTTGTGATTTTTGATGAATACATAAAATGTGCGCATCAATAGTAATGTTTGCATACACATTAGTGGCACACATTATGTTTCTTTGTCTAGTGCTGTTACCCACAGTGTACTTTGTCTATATCAATTTCATAAATGATCCAGTAAAAAGGACAGGTGTTTTCCACCTGAACCCTTCCAACAATAGTGATTTGAATGGCATAATGAAGAGTCAATCAGACTACACTTAACGGTCTGTGTGTATTGTAGGAAAACCACTCAGTGCCCAAAACAAGTGTTTGCTTAATATGCTTAATATATACATACATATAGAAATATAATGCCACACAAACACCATGTACCACATGAAAAGAAAAATAGATGTCCTTCTTGTAAGTCATGCATCAAATTTGCCAAAAGACTTAGTATTAAAGTAAAAGTATTAAAAAAGATTCTTTAAATTGTGGATTAAATAATAGATATTGATGTGATCAAAAAAGCTGTATTAATTACATGGAAAGTAAAAAAGGGGGAAGTTATTCATTAGTAAAAATGCGTTCCGAGACGTAATATCGATTAGTCTTAAAAACATTTCATTTATATTTCATTGTTTGTGTGTGCCTGCATACTGTATGTGTCCACATGCATATATGTGTTTGGTTGCATTATTTGTGCTGAGGTACATAAATCCAAATGTCCAAATGTCCAAAACGACCAAATGTCACCTGTAACACAATTACCTGTGAAGATTTTCAGGCATTTTATGCCCAGTTCCTAAATAATGGCAGTTACAAAATTAACACCAGTTTAACACTGAAATGAACACCATCCAGCTCAGAAGGCAGATCAACATCCTTGAGACATTAAACACCACAACAGATAAGCTTTAAAAAACTTGTGCTCCTTTTGGATTTAAATCTGTTTTTATTATTTAATCTATGTTGCCATATAATTGTACAACACCTTGTAAAATGTATTTTGAAAGGCATTTTATAAATAAAATGTACTTATTTACTGACTTAATTACTGGGCCTTTCACGGAAGGGCTGACTGCACTTTTTGAAGATTGATAACTGAACAATCTTTTGCACTGAGGTATTGATCACTCAAAGACATTATAGTGCTGGCCGAAGCATATGATCTACGTTTTCAGACCACCTTCAAACTGGTGGTTTGGAACCACTATGGACCAGCATATCTACTTCTAAACAGTGTTTAAAATGATATGTCTTAGTTGAGCAATTGCGTAATTTTTGCTTTGACTGACAAAAAGTGGAAGTAGCAGACGATCAACAGATTGCATAGGAAGCATGAGTTAAGAAATCGCTTTACCCATCACTTATCAACAGGGTGCCCTTGGCACCCAGGGAGCAGATGTGTCCCACAAAAACAACACCACTTTCATCAGAGCTGAAAAGTAGCTTAGCGCAACATCCGAATATTCATTTGGGCTTTTTTTTTATTGCCGCCAAAATTAGCACCTTTCTGCAGATCTGGTAAAACATCTCAGGTTTCTCCACGTTCTGTAGCCATGACCAACATAAAAGCTGAATTGTTACTGTCACGATCAATCAAGTGCACCATTATGCTAGAGCTAACTGTCACTGGAGAAGATTACTTTGAGGAAGCACTTGGAAGGAGACTAAGTACTAGAGACTGGTGAGTGAATTCCACAAACAAGATGGAGCGGTTCTACAGAGCACTTCCTCTACCTCTTCCAAATTTGGCATCACAGAGGCAAGGAGAAGAGCCATTCAGAACAACATACTGTAAGGTTGACCGAAGAAGTCACTAGATTACTTTGGAGCATTGAGAGGGAATTCATGGACGAAAGCCAATGCCACTAGGAAAAAAGATTAGACTTGATCATCAACCTCAGCTTGATGACTTGGATGACCCTGTCTGATGTTTCAAGACCTAAAACTTACAATGATCCCAGCCAGTATTATCTTCCCAATGCATCAAGATGTGTTTATTCAAAGCATAAACTAGGTTGAATCAATCGGTAGTAAAAGACAATTCTAAACCGCTATTTAAATAAGAGCCTATATTGAATACAAACATGTCTCAGTCCGAGCGGAGAAGCCATCAATGTTAATCATGGAACTCAGTTGTGGTAAATACATCCGCTTAGTTTTAAACTAAAATCAAAGCAGTGAAATTGCTCAAAACTTTTGAAGGCAGACAAAAATGTTATTAGAATGGATGTTCACACAGTTTAAAGTTTCATACTCTGTCTTTTGCTACAAACTTTGTTCTTGTTTTTAAAAAAATCTGAAATCAAACAAATTACTATATATTCTATATAAGTATGTTGTTCCAATCGACTTGTTTATGCACTAAATTGTGTCACTGACAAGAAAACAACTGTTGTGACAAAAAATTGGATCATAACTACTTACACGAATAACACAAATACTGAAATGTCATCAAATGCATACATTTGTAACTGTAACACTGGTTCATACAAGAATAAGTCATTAACCACATTTAGCCTGTCAAGTTTCTTTCTTTCTTTCTTTCTTTCTTTCTTTCTTTCTTTCTTTCTTCTGACTTTCTGTCTTTTATGTCATTCATTTTTTTCCTTCTTTTTTTCTTTAATGTGTGTAGAACTGACCCATGTTCTACAAGAATAATAGTCATTGGCTTCATTTTAGTCTGTCAAGTCTTTCTTTCTTTCTTTCTTTCTTTCTTTCTTTCTTTCTGTGTGGAGATGGGGGGAGTTGGGGGGAGACTTTCAGTCATCTGTCTAAACAGCTAGTATCTAGAGCCTAAACACCTGTTTCTGAGGACTGAAGGCGGTGTGCTGAGCAGCGCACAGTTTCAATCATAACTTGTGGGAAGAAAGTAGGCCTAGTCTACCTGTATACTAAAGCATAACACATGGTTCTTAGTTTATAAAAGCCCCAATATAGATTTGGCATAAAG
>OMKK01091177.1:0-2500 GCA_900302305.1 Polymixia japonica
CCCTCCAAAGCGGGCCAACGTGATTGACAAGCGGGTCGGCCGGGAGACCGAAAGTTTCATCAGGTCCTTCTTCGAGGAGAGATGATGACGAAGCTTGTTGTCTTTCCCATGGAAAAAGTGAATGACACACATGGAGGTTATAAAAGACACATGTGGTTGTGGTGTCACTGCACCAGGACGCAGCTCGGTTTTCAAAGTGCATGACGAAGCGTGTTGGTTCACAGCTCAGATTAGTTAGGAGTGCATAACCTTTTAAACTGGTAACCAAAGCAATGCGGGCATAGCATAATCGACTGCTCCTATGCAGCGTGACATAGAGAGACAATTAAAAAGACAATCAAGACGGGCTCTCGTTGCTCTTCTGTGAGTCACATGCATCACTGTGGCCCCGCTTGATGACATGCAGAGACTTTCGACTTATTTTTCCCAAACAAACATGCTGATCCAATCGCGTTGGGCTTAGGGGCGGAGCCCTCCAAGCCACAATGTACACTGATTCATCATTCCTAGTTAATCTCCACTTTATTTATGGGTCTCAACTTTTCACTCCTCCTGTCGATCATTATGCGGGAGGTCAACCGGGTCAGCAGATGCACTTGATTTGCAAATGGGAGCTGGTCTTGGGCAATGCTGGCAAAAAAAAAAGTCTTTGACAGCAGGATTTGTTCGACTTTACTCGTCAAGTGTTTCTCTCTCTCTCTCTCGCTCTACCTACATATCACTGGTGGAGTAGATCATTTCTGTGTGAGCGCACTCTTAATTTGCAGCCATTCGATGAGTCGAGTTCGACACTCTGCACCTTCCTTTTCTTCTTTGTTTCTATGGTTTTGCAGTGTTGAAGCTAAAAGACAAGGCCTCTCAGTTTGCGGGTTTCTCCAATATATATCATGCATAATGTTTTTGTTTATTTTGTCTTGAGTTGCCAATGAACCCACCATCCCTTGTTGCACGGACGAGCCTTGCAGCGAACTAAAGCATTAAGATCAGATGTGGGAATACATTTTATGCGACTGCACAATATCTACAGTAGGCAGTAAACTATGTGGGGCAAGCCCAGGTTGTCTAGCCAGCATGGATCCTCACCAACCTTTAAAAAATGTCAAGTGGCTCATGCAAATGAGGGATACTTTTTCTACCGCACTTTAGGGCATCCAGTACTTCATGTGAATACCAGAGGTTTCCGAGAGGGCAAGGCGATGCGACTGAGGGTTTTGTCTGTTTTTGACAAGCAAATGTCTTTGTCTCAAAGGGGAGGCTTGGTCCCGGGGTTCATGGGGGGGTGGGGGAACTGTCACGCATGCAAGGCAGGGATGACAAAAAGATCAAGATGTTGCTGACCTATCCGGTTGTTTGATGTGGTTTATATCTTGACGTGATTACAAAAAACACATTTGAAAGAAGAAACACTTTTTTTTTGTGACCGGTCGATGTTTGAATTCACAAGCCTTTTTTTCAGTGTTTTACTAGCTGATGTTGGAGCGATCATCCTGAAATTGATGGTCGATTACCTGCCAAAGCGGCAAACCTACCAGCCACAGAAAAAATGAAGTAGCCTTCGTGGTCCTTAACAGAACAGCGACGCTGACCGACAAACCCTGTGGACTGAGTGAGAATAGTTCCTTAATCGGAGTTAAGCACGAAACACTGAAGTCAACATCGCCTTTGTCGGAGCACCAACTCATTTCGTCCAGTGGTCTTGAGTGACAACCAAATCACACATCACCTCTTCAAAGTAGTGGAATCAAATCTGTCCCAGAGAGACAGAGCTCTGCCCACTTTCCCACCACATACCCTTCCACCAGGGAAAATCTGACCCATCCAAGGATTTCCAAGCCAGACAGGATAATCTGACATGCTCTAAGATGACACCGCTGCTCTTGCACTCCACCTCTTTCTCACTCTCTTTCTGTATCACTCTCTCTCTCTCTCTCTCTCTCTCTTTCCCTCCCATCACAAGTCGGGGTGCCGAGCTAGCACAAATGAGAGTCACTTTGAAAAATAAGCTGCTCATTTGGGATTGAGTGGATTCAGATGGTTGGCCGGGGCTCAAAGGCAGAGCGAATAGGGGGTGGTTTGGGTCAGCTTATTATTTCAGGGGATACAAGGCGCTGATGTTCCCTCTCATGCGGCGTTTCTCAATCAAAAAGACCGGCCATTAGAATGCGGGCCAAGGCCGTGGCGCTGTCGCTTCCTCTCACCGGCCAAACTCATTGGTCTTGAAGGCCAGCCCTGCATTCGCTTTGAAAAATAAATGGTCAAACAAGTCTCTGAGCGGGGAATCATTTTTCTCTTGTAAGATCGAAAACGAAAGGAGACTAACAAACTGTTTTAGCTGTTAGACAGCATTTTCATTTTTCAGAAGGCTCAGTCTCCTCTCTCGCGCTGATCTTTGTCGAAATGCAGTGCAAGTCACTCTCCAGCAACAACGTCGTGTGAAGCCCTGAGTGACCTATATGTCTTTCTGCCTACAAACACAACTCAGCCAGGGACCTCAAATTGA